>ML777150.1:37512-47852 GCA_009831015.1 Picea engelmannii
ATGAATGTGTGTGTGCACCCAAACATAAGAGTTGTATGGCCAAACAACATAACATTACTAATAATTTAAAAAAAAATTATTTCAAATGTTATAAAGAGCATGATTTGTAAATTGTCATGGATAGCACTAGAATAACTCGTCACAATAGATATTATAATATTCTAAAATATTAGACTATGCAGGCTAATTTTTCTTAGATGCCAGATTAGTTAATTACTATCTTTGCTTGAATTTATGAAAATAAATGAATATTAAAATGAAATTATAGAAAAAAAATATATGCACCATCCACACAATTGAACACAATAGGCAACCTAGGAGATTCAATACGGGAGAAACCCCAACTAGAAGGTGAGGCCTATGCTCTGCTCTCTTTTATTTAGTTATGAAAATAAAGTAGAAAGAAAGAAGAACTCACTATGGATTTGTCTTTGACATTATGGCTTGAACGACTGCTACAAAATCTCCTACCTCCTCCATTATGCTCTCAAAATACCACTCCTTGGATGCTCCGCTCAACTATGGAACACGTACAATACAAAATAATGGAACCCCTTCTCCTCCTAGCATATTGGTATTTAACATAGCTTGATAGTAATCTAGGGTTAGGGTTTTGACTTTCTCAACCCTCAATTAGTGATAAGGTTTTGACCTTATATAATATTCTTGAATGTCCACATAAGTCTAGCCCCATATGTGTGAGCAATGGGGGGTGACGTGCCATCCACTTGTACCATGGTGGTTAACAAGGTAGATCAACTTGTAGGAGGCATAACTTTTGCATACTAGCTCCAATTGAGACATTTTACACATTGTTGGAAAGGTCTTAGAGTGTAGAACATTGTCAAGGGTGTGTACACAAGTTATAAACAATGTAACCCTAAAAAATGCAATTTAAATCCTCAAAATGGCTTTGGAAGGTTTCAAAACCCAATTTTCCAAACTGGGACCTACCACTAAAATGACTCTGTAAGTTAATTCCTCCATTTGTTTCCACCCAAAAAGTACCAAGAAGATGAAAAATTGTATGATGATCTAATCTGGATCATACCTCCCCATTTAAGGAGGCTTTTGGTCCCCAAAAATATTTACTAAATGAGGTGGGGAAAATGTTCCTCTACCTTCTCCCTAGAGTACCATTTTTATTTTCCTGGAAGTTTTCCTTTCAACCTAATCTGCCAAAGGTCAAGCTACCCTATGTTGGTTGTGGAGCTTGATTCATAGGTCTTGTTTCAGTTTCATTTAGACCCCATTACATGACAGGGGGGTGTGGGGGGGCTTTCCCCCCCACTTCTCTCGCCAGCAGGGGTTGAGGGGGGGAGGGCGGCAGCAAGAAATTTTGGAGCCTTGATCTGGCGGGGGATTTAGAGGTAGCATCCTCGAAGAAAAAATTTGGGAAAAATTTCCATGTAAAATATTGTAATTTTGTAGTCAATATGGGCCATTCATAATAAGGTTGCATATTTGATGCTAGAAGTTATGTTAGGGATTTTTTCCCTAGAAGGAAACCCTCTTTTATGTATGAGGGAATTGTATTGTGGATGCATGAGAGAGTGAATATTGTATTCTGAGAGAGGATATTGTGAGAGAAAAAAGAGAAAGTTACAACGAGTGTGTTGCAGGTTGTATTCCTTCATTTGTTGGATAATAATAAATGAAGGACTTGAGAATTTCTCTGGTGGACGTAGCCCACATTGGGTGAACCACATATATATGTGTCTATATTGTATTGTGTATATTCCTTGTTTTATTTCCTCATTTTTTTTATTTTATTGATTTGGGATCCTATTTTTCTAACAACTAGTATCATAGAGAAAGGAAACTTGCAGGAAAAGAGGGTTCCTGGTTCGAGTGGGAGCAATGATGGAAGATGGAAAGTTTAAGGTCAAAAAATTTAATGGCCAAAACTTTCAGTTATGGAAGATGGAGATGGAAGATTATTTATATCATGAGGATCTTTACCTACCGTTGGGAGGAAAAAAAAAACAGTCAACAAGTATGAAGGACAAAGAATGGGAGATTCTTGACAAAAAGGAACAAGGAACGATATGATTGTGCTTGGCATTGTCGGTGGATTTCAATATTTGAAAGAAAAGACATTGGAGGATATGATGAACACATTTTGTAAACTATATAAAAAACCCTTGGCTTCCAATAGGGTATTTCTAATGAAGCAATTATTTAATATGAATATGTCAGAAAATGGGTTTGTTACTGATCATTTAAATGAATTCAATGCAATTACTAATCATCTAAGTTCTGTAAAAGTGGACTTTGTTGTTGAGGTTAGGGATCTTCTAATCTTATGCTCATTTCTAGAAAGTTGGAACGTCTTGGTCATGGTTGTAAGTAACTATGTCTCTAGTTCAAATACTAAAATTTGATGATGTTGTTGGTGTTATCCTTAGTGAGGACATGTGACGAAAAAGCACATGTGAGACATCAGATGATTCATTGACCATGGATAATAGAGAAAAAAAAAGGGAAAGAGGAAAGAGTCCAGGAAACCGTGGTAAGTCTAGGAAGGGATTATCCAAATCTAAACTAGGAAAGATAGAGTGATGAAATTGTGGGAAGAAAGGACATCCGAAGAAAGACTGTAGAGCTCCAAAGAAACAAAGAGATGGAAAGAAGGAGTAAAATCAAGAAGCAAATGTAGCAGGTGATGTGTTATAAGATGATTTGAATCTTTCTTTAGATAATATTACTGAGTCTTGGGTAGTAGATTCATGGGCTTCATTTCATGCCACACCCCATAGGAAATATTTTTAAAATTATGTTCAAGGTGATTTTGGAGAGGTTTTGGGTGACGATGAACAATGTCAAATTGTTGGAATGGGTAAGCTACAAATAAAGAAAAAGAATGTAAACCAATGGTTACTGAAAGAGGTGAGACCTCTACCAGATCTGAGAAAAAATCTAATTTCAACAGGATAGTTGGCAAGTGAAGGTTGTATATATACATTTATAGATAAGGTATGGAAGGTCACAAAAAGATCATTGGTATTGGAAAAAGGAGAGAAGGTATGCACATTGTATTTATGTACTGGTAATGTTGACTCTTCTATCTCTTTAACTTCTACAGGAGTGGATAAAACATTTTGGCATCATAAGCTTGGAAAAAAGAGTGATAAGGGAATGCAGATACTTCACAAAATGAATTTGTTGCTAGATATTGACAAGTTGATTTGGATTTATGTGAACATTGCATTTATGGAAAATATAAGAGAGTCAAATTTCTCAGAGTTATAAAGGAAAAGAAGAGTGAAAAGTTAAAGCTTGTGCATACATATGTATGGGGACCATCTCATGTATCATCTCTTGGTGGCTCTCGTTATTATGATACTTTTATTGATGATGCAACTAGAAAAACTTAGGTTTACTACATTCGAAAAAAAATATGATGTTTTTGACACTTTTAAGAAATGAGAAGCTTTTGTTGAAAATGAGACAGGAAAAAGGTTGAAGTATCTCATGTCAGAAAATGGAGGTGAGTATTGTCACAAAGAGTTTTATGGTTATTTTACATACCGTGGGATTCACAGAGAGAAGAAAATTCCAGGAAAACCACAAGAAAATGTGTGTAAGAAAGGATGAACAAGACAATCATGGAACGTTCAAGAAGTATGAGTCTACATGCTGGGTTGCCCTAACATTTCTGGGAAGATTTTGTAGATGTTGTTTTTTACTTAATAAACAGAGGGCCTTAAAGATCCTGCAATGGTGGAATTCCATAGGAGGCATGGACATGTAAAAAGGTAAACTACTCATTTTTGAAGACTTTCGGTTGTGAAGCATTTGTCCATATTGATAAAGAAAATAGAGCAAAGATTGAGGAAAAATCCAAGAAGTGTACCTTTATTGGATACAATGTTAATGATTTTGGTTATCGCTTATGGAATTATGAAAATCATAAAATCATTAGGAGTAGAGATGTGGTATTCAAAGAAAAGGTCATGTACAAAGATCGGTTGCATGGAAAGAAGTAGGAAAAGGAAAACACATAATACAAAGTGCTTGATGAAATCAATGAAAATGAAATTCCAAATGTACTAGAAAATCAAAATGTACGACAACAGGAGAAACATGTACCTCAAACTCCTGCAAGTGTTGTTAGAATATCTACCAGGTTAAGTAGACCCCTTGAATGATACTATCATTCATTGTAGTATTTATTGTTGACTAATTCTGGTGAACCAGAAAGTTATGAAGAGGAAATGAAGGTAGACACTAAAAAGAATTGGGAGCAAGGCATGGGAGAGGAAATGGATTCCTTGGTAAATAACCAGAATTGGGACTTGGTTCAATTTCCTACAGAAAAAAGAGCATTGTAGAATAAATGGGTTTATAGGTTGAAGGAAGAATATGGAGGATACAAGGCCATACTTATTGTAAAGGGGTTTGCATAAAAGAAAGGTATAGGTTTTGATGAAACATTTTCTCCTATTGTTAAAATGACTTCAATTAGGACTATTTTAAGTCTTGAGGAAGTAGAATATTTGCATCTTGAATAGTGAGATGTAAAAACAACTTTTTTCCATGGGGATTTGGAGGAAGAGATTTATATGCAACAACCACATGGGTATGAGGTCAAAGGAAGGGATAATTTGGTATGCAAGTTGAAGAAGAGATTTTATTCCCTAAAGAAAGCTCCAAGGCAGTGGTATTTGAAGCTTAACATGTTTATGACATAACAAGGTTATAGTAAATGTCATTCTAATCACTGTGTTTATTCTAAGAGGATAGAAAATGGAAGCTACATTATCTTTCTATTGTATGTAGATGGCATGTTTGTTGTAGGGTCTAACATGAAGGATATAAATGTGCTCAAAAGTAAATTAGCAAATTCATTTGCGATGAAATATTTGGGTGTTACAAAGAAAATACTTGGTATGAGTCTTATCAGATTAATCAATAAGTGTGGACATGAACAGATCTCCCTATATCCCACAAGAAACTAGAACAAAACATAACAGAATGCACACTTCGCCTTAAACTTCATTATCATATGAACTAGTTTAATGAGGTACAAGTGACATACATTTTAAATGATGCTTGATCTTCACTAGTGTCGTCCTTGTAGCTCCTTCCTTGGGTTTGCAAAATAGTAAGCTTTTCTAAGAATCACAAACCATCAAAGAGAGCAAACAAAGATATATGTATTCTAATGAAGTCTATGTATATGATCAAGGAATTATACAATAGAAGACAAGATTCTTATATAGGGAAGAAATGCACTACTGTATTACGTGAATAGAAAGTGGATAATACAACCCATGCCTTGATGTTGCAAGGTCCCATTTCAATGGCTCTTTGCTTCAACACTCACACCTTTTCTCCAAATTCCTTGAATGAAGAAGATCCACAATCTGACTTGAAGAACTAAAGCATAACCTGAAGTAGAAATCTCCATACAAATCTTAGTCGATTCAACCTTAGCCTTTTCCATGAGAGGTCCCTCTTTATATAGTGAGAAAGAGAGATGGGTGAGGAGATTAGGATGATCCCACAAAATCGGAGAAGCGATTAAGATCCAAATCGATTGGAGGCCACCTCATCTTCTAGAAGCTTCCCTTCTACAACATTCATGAAATTTGACTGTTCCCATGCTTTAAGCATCGTCGCACCCTATGCACAAGCACCATGCAATGACGTTGCATTCCAGGTATAGTGCAGAGTACAGAGATCAGGCATCGTCGCACCCCATGCATATAGCAGGGTGCGACGACCTTCCTTCATATGGTTTTTGGCAGAGGAAAACAAATCACTTTTCCCATAGAGAAACTCTCTTTTAATATTTTTTAGGGAACATGAACACATGTTGTTAGGTGATCACTGAGGTGACCAAAATAATGTTTAATAGAATGCCCCCGAAAGTATGAAGCTGGAACTCATGATAGCTAAAATACTTTGTAGAATGTGTGTGTTGAAAATAAGGAGCGCATCGATCAGGAACCTGCAAACAAACAAGCATCTACATAATATCATACCATTTCTGAGGTAGTCATTCCCATGCTCAAACTACAAGTGACTCTAATCATAAGTGTCAAGTGATTCAGGGCCACTAAACATACACTGTGGATCCATGTCATTATGATTCAGCATAGCCACCAGGAATACACTGTGGATCTATGTTGTAAAAGAATTCAAATTCATGCATAGCCACGAGACATACACAGTGGATATATGTGATAGTACAAATCCATGAATACTCCATCGCAACCTAGATCAAAATGATAAGATCCAGGGTCTTCATTTCCATCATCTCTAAGGACGAATCTAACCATGTGATTACAGGTGTTGGAGTCGAACATGGTAGAAACCACTTGATTACCGATCATTAATGAAAATCATTAACAAGTGCGAGGGAAATCACCATTGATGTCAATGACTCCCAAGGTACCTTAGTACAATCCAATGAATGTGAATAAATGAGTCGAAGTCGAACACTCGATGGAGTCTGTGACATCCCCAAAAATAAATTATTTTTGAATTTGCAATTTCTTAGGAAATTTATTCCGTTTTTGGTAAATTCGAAATTGGAATTTTTTTTCCATTTATGGCAATTTCGAATTTCGAATTTGGTTAATTGTAATTAACAATTATGACTGTTGAGCAGAGATCTGATTTGAACCAACTAACTACTTGACTGTGACACTTGTATGAAAACAAAATATTTTATAATTATTGTAGGAGGACAAATGGAACAACCATTGAAATCAACTGACCATGACTCCATGAGTGGGGAACATGTTGGAACTACCTCAGGGTTGATTGTTACAAGTGGAAAATCAGGAATTTGGCCATTGGTAGCCCCTGAAAATCAGGGATTTGGAAAGATGTGAAAATTTCCAAGAGGGAAAAAGACCTAGGGATTTTTGGTTTTGATATATATCATATGTGAGGAGGCATAACGTTGTTGAGTATGCGTGGAAAAGAACTATTGATCGCTTGTTGTTATGAACATTATTTGTGAGTGTGAGGCAAGGGAAGGTTTTCTGGAATTGAGAGACTTTTTCTAAGGAGGAGTTCTGAGTTAGCCCTCATGGATTCATGGTTAGGCTAGGGGGTGAATAGGACACGTGATTTTTCCTGCCCTATTCTATGGTTGGGAGGAACATGGTTATTCCCTTTGTCTTCCCCTGAATTAGTTCAGATATGTTATTCTACCTCTCCTCTGGATGAATGTTGATTAATTAGATATCTGATAGAATGCATTTGTAAATTCTGCATCGAAGTATTTCTATGGATGAAGCCTATTATAATGTTGTGAAACTTGAATTTGACAAAATGGGCCAAACAAAATCTGAATGAATCCTATCTATGAAATAAATTATGGAACAAATATTATTATTGTTATTTGATATATTCACTGAAAGATACATCTGATTAAAGTTTCTTTGTTGTATATTTTTTCTATAGGTTAGACCATTGTTATAACTTGATAAATTACAGGATCACAACATGTTAATTGTTATAGGGACAACACTATTATTATAAAGAATGGATTGATGAAATGATTTGAGGAATTTCAATTGCGGTAGGAATATAATGTAAATTACAAGTAGCATTGCAAGCCATTGTGTATTAGACGTGGCAAGAACAGAGCTATAATAGATAAAGTAATAAATTAATCAAATAGATGCAAATACGAATTCTAGAAGATTCCTACCATGTCATAAGATCATCTGCCAATAGAACATTTAATTTTTTCTTTCCAATTGTACAGAATAAAAAGACCCAAATTGGAACGAATAACCACTATATTAAGGGATCCACGAAATATTAAGTGATGAATATATACATGCAAATTGTCCATTCGACGATTGTTACAGTGGGCGGCATAGAAATGGAATTATACAATCATAAAGTTTTGTACACATATCATGTAATTGAAAATGCAAACTCCTACCAGTCATATAGAAACCCCTTACACAATCAAAGTACCAACATAATGGTTATATGTGTGTGTGTGTGTGTGTGTGTGTGTGTCTATATATATAGATATAGATATAGATAAGAGCTCCAGATATAATCCAAGAATTGCATCCTTACTCTACTTTACTCTGATAAACTCAAATCATTGTAACTACCCAGTGTTTAGATCCAGTCTAACTATTACAATTCCAGGACAAAGCATTTCAGCAGTAAACACAAGGAATGTCGAAATAAAATAAAACGATATAGCGTTATAGATATAATATGAAATTGTTTGTACAATAGGATTCAATTTTTATAGTATAGACCTTCAGAATTTTATAAGTTCCTTTCCATCCAATGCATAACTGTAAGTTCGAATTTCATAGATGTTTGAAACGGAATCTACAATCTAAAACAACAACCATAGTAATTAAATTGCAAGTTAGGATGAAACACGAATGATGAGAATATTTTATTAATAAAATAGTCATTTCATTACTTCAAACAAACAGGGAAATCTTTTAGATAAATCTTCTAAGGGGTCATTACTTATAGTAGCTGGACTAGAATTTTAAGAATACATTTGGGAATTTCCCTTTTCCAATCATTATAGGAAACCGAGTGAAACTATACCGAACGTCTATAAATCTAAAATTGCAACAGTGTCTGCTTGGACTCTGGAAAGGTTTACAGAAGGGAACTCGAATACCTTTTGCACCGAATGCGAGAATGAAACATACAGAACTGTTGCGTAGACAAAAGCCTAGAAATATTTATCATTTATGAATATCAATAATTATATGAAAGAAAAGTAAGAAAACACCAACAGAGCGATAGTTGTTAATAACTAAGTATTCCAGGATAATACTCAACTTCTGATTCCTTGGCTCGCATGTTTTGTTTCCCCTTGTCATTTTCCATCTAGACATACACACGGGCCGAGGGCAGATGGTGAAATAACTCCATGATTGGTACCCTTGCATCCACAGGGCCCATCATTAGTGATACATATCAACTCTTGAAACAAATTAAACAACAAAAAGAAGGAAATATTTACACAGTAGGCCACGACCTTAACGAAATGCAATAATCGACAGTATTAAGTTTTCATTTTAATTCATAAATGGTACAAGGAATGCTCGACGAAACACAGTATAAGATTTTCATACATAACTGGGACTATACCTAACCGGTTGGGTAATTGCATAGAGTAGTAATACAAAGATATCCCTCCCTTTGAATCTAGATGTACAAACCACGGTAAAGACTGTAATCACTATAAACAAAGGGTTGGATATTGTAGGATATCATTATTGGACTGTTGAAGAATCGCAGAGATCATATCGACGCCAACCAGAAATACTTTAAACATACCGAAAATGAATATATGTGAGGGAACCAACTAAGATTTGATAAGCTATAGAATAGGGTTTCACTCATGTACAGGGAAAGGAAGTTAAAATAAAATATTACACAACGGGACCTCACCATTCCGGAAGAGAAATCTCGCCCAGTCTCACGAAGTTTAATTTCAGGTCTTGACATTACAGACTGTAAGGATAGTGTTAGCTGAAGGTTACAAAACCCTAAGTATTTAAAATATAGACAATGATATAGATGCATTCTCGGGAATGTCATTATCTTAGAAGGGTTGAGGAAGGAATGACTAAAAAATACCCTTCTATGAACACAGAGACAACTAGAAAGACTTACAAAACAACACCAGTAAGAGTAGTTTTGAGTGTAAAGAATAATGTATAACAAAAGTTACAAACGAAACAGGTTCTTGAAGAGCCACCTCTGGTTGTCTAGGGAAATATGTTAAAGACTTACCAAGGAATGTAGAGTCACATTGTCTATTCGCCAGTTAATTGAGCCTCCATTGACTACACTCACCTCTGCTAAAGAAGTAATACACAGAGTCGTTCGTAGAATCCCACAATGAACACCGTAAACACTTAAAACCCTAGTAGGAACCTTACCTACTCAGTTAAATGTTGAGGGTACAAAGGATGATCTAACCATGTGACGAGGCAGAGTTGGTGTGATGAAAATGGATGAAAGTCCAGGTAAGAACTTCGAAACTCGCACAAACAGGTTCGCCTTTAAAGCAATAGATGCAGAGTCTTAAACTCCCGCTTGACATTAAACCACCCCCTCACATCCAGATTAATTCGTGAAGTAAATGAATGCCCCGAGACTAGACAAGTTAGTACCAGTACACGACAACTGTTTCATTTAGTTAACTTATAGTTTGGGAGAAGTTTCTTTAGTATTTTGTTTGGTTAAGTTGAAACAACACCAGTTCTTGTTACTCAAAACTATGTTGAGCAAGGGAAGGAGAATATCACTAACCTAAGATATTTCCTAAAGAAATGCCCATCGATAATCGAAACCATGAACGCTAATGCTAAATGCAT
>ML777150.1:58687-77228 GCA_009831015.1 Picea engelmannii
TACACCAGAAGTTTCAAGGTACGGGAAATAATTCTATTATTACATAAATCTAATTATAGAAAAAAAGTTACTTCCATAATTTAATCACACTAATCCACTCAATTATCCTAAGAAGAAATCAAATAATTTCTAACATTCGTATAGATTTTAATTTTCAATCATAAAGGGTTGCTCAACAATTGATTTATAACTATTCTGTCGGAAGTTGACTTCCTACATGCATATGATCAAACGGTTTTCGCTTAGGTTATTGTATCCATACGGACTTTAATGATTTTCATGAAAAATTTAACTAATTCATCCCACAGAGTTAGAAATAACTCATTCTAGATACAGTAAATACATTACATCAGATTTACGATCATTGAAACAAAAAAGGAAAATTACATATCTGAACCAGTGCGCTTTCAAATAGAAAATGAAAAGATTACATATCTAAACCAGTGCACAAGAAGACAAAGGGAACAACCACGTTCCTACCAACCGTAGAGCAAGGCAGCCAAATTACTTTCCCAATTCACCCCCTAGCATGACCATGAGTCCATGAGGGCAAACTTGGAATCTCCTCCTCAGAAATGTCTTCCTTTATCTGTAGTGTTCTCCTTGCCTCACACTTAATGTTTAGTGTTCATAACAAAAAGTACACCGTAAGTCTTCCTCCAGCATACTAGGCAGCGTCCTACGTCCTCACATATGCTATTTTACCCCACAATCTTTTTTTTGCCTAGGTCTTTTTCCCTCCCTTGGGATTTTCGCAGCTTTCTAAATCCCTATTCTTGAGGGGCTTTTAATGGCCAAATCGTTGATTTTCCACTGGTAACAATTAGCCCAGAGGTAGTTCCAACATGTTCCCCACTCATGGACTCATGGTCAACTAAATTTAACATGGTTGTTCCATTTGTCCTCCTGCAATAATTAAACAATATTTTGTTTACATACAAGTGTCATAGTCAAATAGTTAGTTGGGTCAAATCAGGTCTCTGTCCAACAGTCATAATAATTAATTACAATTTATCAAATTTGAAATTCGGAATTGCCATAAATGGAAAAAAAAATTCCAAATTCAAATTTACTAAAAATGGAATATTTTTCTAATAAATCTTGAATTTCAAAAATACTTTAATTTTGAGGATGTCACATCCTTTCCCTCTTCAATAAAACACTGTCCTCAGTGTTCGTTCCTTTCTTGGAACAAGATTGGATGAGATTTCCGCAAATCTCCCCCCAACTCCCAAGTGGCCTCCTCATGGCTAAAGTGCTTCCACTACACCTTTACCTAAGCGACGGCTCCATTCCGAAGTGCTATTTCTCTCCGGTCCAGAATTCACAGGGGTTCCACCTGGAACTCGCCTTCTAGTTCCACCTGCACCAAGTTTGAATCGATCATGTGAGTAGGGTCATGGACATAATTTTTCAAGAAATAAATATGGACTACATTATGAATTCTTAGATTAGTTGGAAGTGAAAGTTGGTAAGAGACAGGTCCAATTTGAGCTAGTATTTTGAAGGGCCCACAAAACTTGGGTGACAGCTTGACACAATTCCTGAGTTTGAGTGAACTCTTTCAAGCTTTAAATTTTAAGTACACATGATCTCCCACTTGAAATTCCAAGTTTCTTCTTTTCTGGTCTGCATAGCTCTTCTGTCTGTCATGTGCTTCATTTAAGTTTTGTTGTACTTTCCTTACCATATTCTCCATTTCTTGGAGCATCTTTGGTCCAACCATGAGTCTGTCAACCGGGTTATCCCAGCTAATTAGAGTCGTGCATTTTCTACCATACAGTATCTCGAAGGGGCTTAGCTTGGCCAAAGTTTGATACCCATTGTTATATGAAAATTCTACCAGATGTAGGTAGTCCTCCCACTTGTTTGGTTTTGTTCTTACGTACATGCGGAGCATATCCTCTACAATTTGGTTTGTCCTTCCAGCCTGTCCATCCGTTTGTGGATGATAACTCGTACTGCAATTCAAATTAGTATTTATCCCTGCAAACAATTCCTTCCAAAAAACGGATGTGAATTTTACGTCTCTATCTGAAATCACCATTTTAGGAATACCATGCAGTCTAAAAATTTCTTTCATAAATATTTCAGCAATGTTTATAGCTTTAAAAGTAGACTTTATAGGGATAAAGTGTGCAAACTTACTGATTTTATCGATTATGACCATAATAGAATTGTTTTGTTTCTGAGTTTTAGGCAAACCTGTAATGAAATCTAGTGATATGGTCTCCCATTTCCATTCTGGTATTGGTAATGGTTGTAGTAGGCCGGTTGGATGTTGGTGTTTGGCCTTAACCTACTGACAATATTGGCACCTAGCCAAGTATTATGTTGTTTCGCCCTTCATATTAGGCCAGTAAAATAGTTTTCCAAGTGCTGTTATTGTTTTTTGGTATCCTGGATGGCCAGAATACGGTTTATTATGCACTTCATCCAAGACTATTAACTTTAATTCTGTTAAATCTGGTATGTAAAGTTTGTTTTTAAATTGTACTAGTCCCTTCTTGTTGATACTCATATTTGGTTTATCTGAGTTTGCAGTATTGTTTTGTAATTCTTCCATTATCTTTGTGTAATTTTCATCATTAATACTTGATGTCCTTATTCTTTGTTCCAGGTCACTTTTTGTCCTGTTGATATTTATCTCAAATAACCCATGGACTCTTCTGCTTAACACGTATGCTACCTTATTTTCCTTACCCTTGATAAGTCTGACCTCGAAGTCGAATTCTCTCAAGAAGGCTAGCCATCTTGCTTACCTTGCATTAAGATTTGGTTGGCTAAACAGATATTTCACACCAATATTATCTGTCAATAGTAGGAATTTTCTACCCATTATGTAGTGTCACCACATTTTTAAGGCGTGTATTACCGCTGCCAATTCTAATTCATGAGTGACACAATTCCGCTCATGTTATTTTAACTTTCGAGACTCATAAAAAATTACGTGTCCTTCCTGAGTTAGGACACCACCTAGTCCTTCTTTACTTGCATCAACACATATGGTAAAGTCTTTATCTGGGTATGCTACCTTCAATATGGGTGCAGTTATCAGTAACTCCTTCAGCTTGTTAAAATTGTCTTGACACTTCTGTGACCAGTCAAACTTACTCTCTTTCTTTTGTAATGACTTGATAGGGTAGGTTATCTTGGAAAACCCCTCTATAAATCTGTGATAATATATGGTGATTCCCATGAATGACCAGATATCTGCTACATCCTTAGGTACCGACCATTCCATGATGGCTTTTATTTTCTTAGGGTTTACGACAATCCCTTCTGCTAAAAGTACATGTCCTAGATATTGTATTTTTTTTTATAAAAGTCACACTTATCAAATTTGGCATACAGTTTGTGTTTCCTCAATGTTTGCAGAACTAGTCTTAAGTGTTCTTCATGTTCTTCCTCCGTTTTAGAATAGAACAGAATATCGTGGATAAATACTAGTACGAACTTGTTTAAGTACTAACTGAAGATACTGTTCATTAGGCACATAAACGTGGTCGGTGTGTTAGTGAGTCCGAAAGGTATGACTACGAATTCGTAGTGTCCATATCTTTTTCAAAAAGTTGTTTTGCTTATATCTTCATCCTTTATCGTAACTTGATGATAATCGGATCGTAAATCCAATTTCCAAAAGATATTGGCCCCACCTACTTGATCAAACAGGTCATTTATCCTCGGTAAGGGGTACTATTTTTCAATAGTCATTTTATTCAATTGTCTATAATCGATACAAAGTCTTAGAGTGCCATCTTTCTTTTTCACAAAGAGGACTAGTGCCCCCCATGGTGAAACACTCAGCCTGATATATTCTTTGTCCAACAATTCTTGTAATTGTATTTTTAATTCTGTCAATTCTGGTAAGCTCATTCGGTAAGGTGCTTTAGAAATAGGGGCTGAACCATGTAGTAGGTCTATGGAGAAGTCTATTTCCCTTCTAGGAGGTAATTACGGTATCTCATCCACAAACATGTCTCTGAATTCATGTAGGACAACAAAGTCTTCTAACTTTGGATTAACTTCTTTTTCTAACAGATTCGTTACTTGGATGGCATAAACTTGACATCCCTTTCTTATACATTTCTTGAATTGCATAGCTGAAACTTGTCTAACTGATACAGGTTTTGGTATACCTTGGGTTGTTCGAGTAGTGTCACAATCATCTTTATATTTATGTGTCTTTGTATAACAATCTAGTATTGCTTTGTTCTTTTCCAACCAATCCATTCCGATAATCATATCATAAGATCCTAGTGTTAGGGTGTTTAGATTTGTTCTTATGTTTTGACCATCTAAGCTGAATTTGAAATCATAAATAATGTCAACTAGTTTCCTTTTAGTTCCTATTGTTAGTTGTACCAACCATGATTTTTCATTTTTCAGTTTCTTAAGTTTATTTTACTCTACTACATCAGGAGTAATATAACGTAACGTAGCTCTAGGGTCAATTAAAATAGAAATTCGAGTGTTATTGATTTTACCTTCGATTTCTACCACAGAGGACTGGTGGTCAGCTTGCTAGCCATCTATAACTGCATTTATCTGATGCAGGCTTCTGCCCACGTCACCCATTGTCGAGGCTTCCTGCAAATTATGAACCGCAGTCCTGTTTGTTGAGATTAAACGTGGACAATTCCTCCTTAGATGAGGTTCTCCACATTCCCAACACTTTAATGGTTCGCAGGGGTTGTCCCCAAACTTCTTCATTCCTAGATTTACCGATTTACTGTTGCCTTGCGTATTCAAATGATTGGATTGAAAATATTTTCTCGGAAATCTTTTTGCTGCATTCCGATAAGGAGTCGGCTGGTATCCTTTCTCGGAAAATACTTCACTCAAGGATTTGGGGTTGTCAAACTCAACTCTGTCCCTATAGGATTGTGGTAAACAGCTTAAGAATCGTTGAATTTTTACCTCATCCTCCCAGATGTAAGGTACGAACCTTAGTAATTCCAGGAATTTATTTATGAGATCCTCTATTGTCATATTTCCAAGTCTTAACTCATAAAATTCCTTTGTTTTCCTTTCATAGTAGCTTTCCGATAGGTACAGTTTCTTGAAGTATTTCTTAAAGTCGGACCATTCCATCTGCTTCTCCTTTGGGCCCTTAGCCAATTTCAGGTCTTGCCACCAAATGTTGGCCTTCCCTTTCAAATTGTAAATGGCCATTCTGACCTTCATGTTTCTGGAATAGTTATGTATCTGGAAGTATTTGTTGATGTCCAATAACCATGCCTTAATGGTAATTTAATTATGCGAGTTTCAATAATCTTACCTAGCCCTTCGTCCAATCCAGTTCTGCCAACTCGGCCCTTGGCACATGGATAGGCTGTCCTTCGTACTGCAACATTTAACCTCATAGGTCAAGTTTTACTCTTAGGTTTTAATGTGTCTATTGTATCATTATGGAGTTTATGAAAGGCTCTGCAACTAGTTTCTTACTGAAGCATTTCGTGATTTGGGGAGGAATGTTATCCGAAGGAAATTCGATGCCATTCTCCTTCCCTAGTAAGCCTTTCGTTGGCTCTGTGCTCTGGTTAAGAAGTGGGGTTTGAAATTTCCAGATATATTAACAGATTCCTCTAGTTATACCTATTTTCTTTTCTTGAACCTATTATTATCCCTTCCCTCTTCACCCATCTCAGGTTATTTCTTGCTTTCGACAGGTAAGGCCTACCATGGATTTATCCTTTGGTTTCTTGAGAGCACCAGGCACCTTGGACCCTTGTTTTGTCTTATGGGCTTTACGGCTGTAATGTTTCTCTGGATGAAATCGATTCTGGGTTTTCATAGCCTGAAAGTCATTACTCACTTGAAGTCTCCCGTTGGAGTAAGTAGAGGTTGGAGGGCAAGCTTGTCGTGGAAAACTGCGTAGTCTTAAATGGAGTAAGTTTTCCTTTATTAATCTAACACCCAATACTAGTTCCATCCCATCTGGTTTGTCAAGGGATGAGGTTTACTTCATTTTCACTTTCTAGGGTTCTGTAGTTTATGATTAGTGTTACCCATTACAATCCGTAAGTAAAGTCCGATAATGGATTCTTGTGAGACTGTGCAGGAATTTTCTTTTCCTTTTGGGTTAACACATTGTTGTTTAGTGTCCCTAGTATATGATTGCTGCGATTCCTGAACAATTTAAGAAAAGACCCTATGACGTAAGAGGTCCTTTCCTTTCACAGATGTTACTTGTCATTTAGCGTTTCCCGCATCATTGAATTTGGTAAGAAGGTATTCTCTGTAATGATTATCGAATTTATAAAACAAATACTCGCACTAATTTAGTTCTGAGGGGTTTTAACCTCAATAGATTGGGGAGTCTCTTTTCTGTGTGAATGATTTGTAAGATATCTTTACATCATTTAGATGTTAAGGAGACTAGTATTATCGATTTTTTTATTTCATTCAATCTGAATGTGTCTGGATATAATTTCTTTCTTTTGTTTCAATCGTTCAAGAGATCTGGTATGTATCACTAATGATGGGTCTTGTTGTTGTGAGGACCCGTATGAGATTGTACAACATCCTCCTCCCTCAGACAAACATCTACACAGGCAACAAACGATGGGATAAGGATTCTAACCCACACATCAACAAAAAAAGTAACTTCCTGAAGGGGTAAATTCGTTTTTTTTAAGATCCTACTGTAATCTATTTTTCTTTGTTATTTTTTCCACAAATAGAGACTAATGTTTAAAGGATTTGAATACTTGTAGGGTCTTCATTCATGCATGTCTCAGATACCCATTGCAGCCTTCTGTGCAAAAGGTATTTTGGTTCTGAGCCTCTCACTTCTCGGCTAGCTCTACAGGTTCTAGCATCACCCAAGGGGTTCATGGTTCAACTAGCTCTGTTATAACTAGTTCTATTGTCTACTGTAACGTTTATGGGAGTAAACCATAGGGTTCATTCTTTCATTAATGGCATAACTCCAGGTCCTGTGTAAGTATTGAGTCTGTAATTGAATGAATAGCCTGGTCAACTATGTAATATACTCCTTTTCTTCAATTATTAGAAAAAGTCTAGGTCGAAATTTTTCTCGGAATGAGAATTTGTATCGAAGTAGTCTTGTCTTTCAAAATTGAACATTGTTCTTAATGTTTATGCCACTCGACTCTATTCTATACCACTGGCCTAACTCGTGAGACAAAAGAAAGAATTTTCCCATAGCTTCTTTTTATAATATATTTGTTGATGGATTTTGGTCTACTTAAATCGATTTAAATTGGGTGAAATACATTGACTGTTGTTTTCACTAGACTGTTCCAGCTCCTATAAATTTAATTTATAGTTATCGTTGTGTTTCTGTCAAATATTTATCATATGCATAGTATAGGAAAGAATGCTTATAATTACATTCATGTATATAGTTGGATACACGTATTTGTTTATGTAGGCACTAGGCTTCGTATTTTATACTCATGGTTGCCTATAGAGAAATAGATATATGCTTGTTACAAATGTAACGTGGAGAATGGATTGGCTTGGAGTAGCTTAAATCTACACTAAGTAGTAGATAGCGACCCATTTTCATTATAAATCTAAATTTGTACTTGCATAAAATACTTACCTCAAATATATATATATATATATATATATATATATATATATATATATATATATATATACTAGTTTTAATCTGTTCATGCCCAGATGTTTTACGCCAGAAGATTCAAGGTACAGGAAATACCGTTATTATTACATAAATCTAATTATAGAACAAAAGTTACTTCCATAATTTAATCACACTAATCCACTCGATTATCCTAGGAAGAAATCAAATAATTTCTAACTTTTGTACAGATTTTAATTTTCAATCATAAAGGGTTTCTCAACAATTGATTTATAACTATTTTGTCAGAAGTTGACTTCCTACATGCGTATGATCAAACAGTTTTCACTCAGGTTATTGTATCCATACAGACTTTAATGATTTCCATGACAACTTTAACTAAGTCATTGCACAGAGTTAGAAATAACTCATTCTAGATACAGTAATACATTACATCAGATTTATGATCATTGAAACAGAAAAGGAAAATTACTTATCTGAACCAGTGCGCTTTCAAATACAAAATGAAAAGATTACATATCTGAACCAGTGCATGGGAATACAAAGGGAACAACCACATTCCTCCCAACTGTAGAACAAGGCAACCAAATTACTTTCCCAATTCACCCCCTAGCTTGACCATGAGTCCATGAGGGAAAACTTGGAATCTCCTCCTCAGCAATGTCTTCCTTTCTCTGGAGTTTTCTCCTTGCCTCACACTTAATGTTTAGTGTTCATAACAGCAAGTACATCGTAAGTATTCCTCTAGCATACTAGGTAGCATCCTACCTCCTCACATATGCTATTTTAACCCACAATCTTTTTTTTGCCTAGGTCTTTTTCCCTCCCTTGGGATTTTCATAGCTTTCTAAATCCCTATTTTGCAGGGGCTGCTAATGGCCAAATCCTTGATTTTCCACTTGTAACAATCAGCTCAGAGGTACTTCCATCATGTTCCCCACTCATGGAGTCATGGTCAATTAAATTTAACATGGTTGTTCCATTTGTCCTCCTGCAATAATTAAACAATATTATGTTTACATACAAGTGTCATAGTCAAATAGTTAGTTGGGTCAAATCAAGTCTCTATCCAACAATCATAATAATTAATTACAATTTATCAAATTTTAAATTCAGAATTGCGATAAATGGCAAAAAAATTTCAAATTCGAATTTACTAAAAACAAAATATTTTTCTAATAAATTTTGAATTTCAAAAATACTTTATTTTTGGGGATGTCACATCCTTTCCCCCTTCAATAAAACATTGTCCTCAGTGTTTGTTCCTTTATTGGAACAATATTGGATGAGATTTTCGCAAATCTCCCTCCAACTCACAAGTGGCCTCCTCAGGGATAAACTTCTTCCATTGCACCTTTACTTGAGCGATGGCTCTGCTCCGAAGTGTTATTTCTCTCCAGTCCAGAATGCGCAGGGGTTTTGCCTGGAACTCGCTTTCTGGTTCCACCTCCACCAATTTCCAATCGATCATGTGAGTAATTTCATGAACATAATTTTTCAATAAATAAATATGGAATACATTATGAATTCTTAGATTAGCTGGAAGCAGGGATGATTTTAAGGATGGAAATTTGTTTTAAAATGTAGAAACCTTGGCGAATCTTACTAATCCTTCATATGCCAACTATACATGTTTGGCGATATTTTTATAAAAATATTCAAATTTATAAGGATTTTATATAGTTTTTATAAAATTTTGATGATTTTTAAGGTAAAATAATTTTATCCTATAGAATTTGGGCAAATCATTTTTAAAATAGTGAATCTCATTTTTGGAAAAACCATGGAAAATTAGCCCATGAGTGAAATTTAGCCCCTAAAATCATCCATGGTTGGAAGTGCAAGTTGGTAAGCTATGGGTCCAATTCAAGCTAGTATTTTGAAGGGCCCACAAAACCTAGGTGCCATTTTGGCATAGTTCCCGAGTTTGAGTGAACTCTTTCAGGCTTTAACTTTTAAGTACACATGATCTCCCACTTGAAATTCTAAGTTTCTTCTTTTCTGGTCTGCATAGCTCTTCTATTTGTCATGTGTTTCCTTTAAGTTTTGTTGTACCTTCCTTACCATATTCTCCATTTCTTGGAGCATCTTTGGTCCAACCACGAGTCTGTCAACCTGGTTATCCCAGCTAATTAGAGTCATACATTTTTTGCCATACAATATCTTGAAGGGGCTTAGCTTGGCCGAAGTTTGATACCCATTGTTATATGAAAATTCTACCAGATGTAGGTAGTCCTCCCACTTGTTTGGTTTTGTTCTTACGTACATGTGGAGCATATCCTCTACAATTTGGTTTGTTCTTTCGGTCTGTCCATCCATTTGTGGATAATAACTCGTACTGAAATTCAAATTAGTATTTATCCTTGCAAACAATTCCTTCCAAAAATCGGATGTGAATTTTACGTCTCTATCTGAAATCACCATTTTAGGAATACCATGTAGTCTAAAAATTTATTTCATATATATTTCAACAAATTTTATAGCTTTAAAAGTAGACTTTATAGGGATAAAGTGTGCATACTTACGTATTCTATCGATTACGACCATAATAGAATCGTTTTGTTTCTGAGTTTTAGGCAAACTTGTAATGAAATCCAGCGATATGGTCTCCCATTTCCATTCTGGTACCGGTAATGGTTGTAGTAGGCCCTTGGATGCTGGTGTTCGGCCTTAACCTGCTGACAATATTGGCACCTAGCCAAGTATTTTGTTGTTTCTCCCTTCATATTAGGCCAGTAAAATAGTTTTCTAAGTGTTGTTATTGTTTTTTGGTATGCTGGATGGCTAGAATATGGTTTCTTATGCAGTTCATCCAAGACTATTAACTTTAATTCTGTTGAATCTAGTATGTAATGTCTGTTTTTAAATCCTAATAGTCCCTTCTTGTTGATACTCACATCTGGTTTATCTGAGTTTGCGGTACTGTTTTGTAATTCTTCCATTATCTTTGTGTAATTTTCATCGTTAACACTTGCCCTCCTTATTCTTTGCTCTAGTTCACTTTTTGTCCTGCTGATATTTATCTCAAATAACCCATGGACTCTTCTGCCTAACGCATCTGCTACCTTATTTTCCTTACCCTTAATATGTCTGACCTCAAAGTTGAATTCGCTCAAGAAGGCTAGCCATCTTGCTTGCCTTGCATTAAGATCTAGTTGGCTAAACAAATATTTCACACCACTATTATCCGTCAATAGTAGGAATTTTTTACCCATTATGTAGTGTCACCACATTTTTAAGGCATGTATTACCACTACCAATTCTAATTCATGAGTCACATAATTTTGCTCGTGTTCTTTTAACTTCCGGGACTCATAACAAATTACGTGTCCTTCCTGAGTTAGGACACCACCTAGTCCTTCTTTACTTGCATCAACACATACGGTAAAGTCTTTATCTAGGTCTGCTACCTTCAATATGGGTGCAGTTGTTAGTAAATCCTTCAGCTTGTTAAAATTGTCTTGACACTTCTGTGACTAGTTAAACTTAGTATCTTTCTTTTGTAATGACGTGATAGGGTAGGCTATCTTGGAAAACCCCTCTATAAATCTGCGATAATATCCAGTGATTCCCATGAATGACCGGATATCCACTACATCCTTAGGTACCGGCCATTCCATGATGGATTTTATTTTCTCAGGGTCTACGGCAATGCCTTCTGTTGAAATTACATGTCCTAGATATTGTGTTTTTTTTTTATAAAAGTCACACTTATCAAATTTGGCGTACAGTTTGTGTTTCCTCAATGTTTGCAGAACTATTCTTAAGTGTTCTTCATGTTCTTCCTTTGTTTTAGAATAGACCAGAATATCGTCAATAAATACTAGTACGAACTTGTCTAAGTATTGACTGAATATATTGTTCATTAGGCACATAAATGTGGTCGGTGCGTTAGTGAGTCCGAAAGGTATGAATATGAATTCGTAGTGTCCATATCTTGTTCAAAAAGTTGTTTTGCTTATATCTTCATCCTTTATCCTAACTTGATGATAACCAGTTCGTAAATCCGATTTCGAAAAGATCTTGGCCCCACCTAGTTGATCAAACAGGTCATTTATCCTCGGTAAGGGATACTTTTTTTTAATAGTCATTTTATTCAATTGTCTATAATTGATACAAAGTCTTAGAGTGCCGTATTTATTTTTCACAAAGAGGATTGGTGCCCCCCATGGTGAAACACTCGGTCTGATATATTCTTTGCCCAACCATTCTTGTAATTGTATTTTTAATTTTGTCAATTCTGGTAAGCTCATTTGGTAAGGTGCTTTAGAAATAGGGATTGAACCAGGTAGTAGGTCTATGGAGAAGTCTATTTCCCTTCTAGGAGGTAATTCTATTATCTCATCCACAAACATGTCTCTGAATTCAAGTAGGACAACAAAGTCTTCTAACTTTGGATTATCTTCTTTTTCTAACAGATTCGTTACTTGGATGGCATAAACTTGACATCCCTTTCTCATACATTTCTTGAATTGCATAGTTGAAACTTGTCTAACTGATATAGGTTTCGGTATACCTTGGGTTGTTCTAGTAGCGTCACAATCGTCTTTATAGTTAAGTGTCTTTGTATAAAAATCTAGTACTGCTTTCTGTTTTTCCAACCAATCCATTCCGATAATCATATCATAAGATCCTAGTGGTAGGATGTTTAGATTTTTTCTTATGTTTTGACCATCTAAGTTGAATTCGAAATCAGAAATAAAGTCAACTACATTCCTTTTAGTTCTTGTTGTTAGTTGTACCAGCCATGATTTTGCGTGTTTCAGTTTCTTAAGTTTATTTGACTCTAATACATCAGGAGTAATATAACGTAACGTAGCTCCAGGGTCAATTAAAACAGAAATTCGAGTGTTATTGATTTTACCTTCGATTTCTACCACAGAGGACTGGTGGTCAGCTTGTCGGCCATCTATAACTGCATTTATTCAATGCAGGCTTCTGCCCACATCACCCACCGTCGAGTCTTCCTACAAATTATGAACTGTAGTCCTGTTTGTTGAGATTAAACATGGACAGTTCCTCCTTAGATGAGGTTCTCCACATTCCCAGTGCTTTAATGGTTCGCAGGGGTTGTCCCCAAACTTCTTTGTTCCTATATTTACTGGTTTACCATTTCCTTGCGTATTCAGATGATTGGATTGAAAATATTTTCTCGAAAATCTCTTTGATGCATTCCAATAAGGAGCCGGCTAGTATCCTTTCTTTTGTTGGTTCATTCGATCTTGTTTCTTATCTTTCCAGGCTTTGGGAAACTTTGTTCGCTATTTACACTGGTCATAGCACATTCGTTCTTTCCTGAATACTCCACTCAAGGATTTGGGGTTTTCAAACTCAATTATGTCCCTATAGGACTGTGGTAAACAGCTTAAGAATCATTGAATTTTTACCTTATCCTCTCGGATGTAAGGTACGAACCTTAGTAATTCCAGGAATTTATTTATGAGGTCCTCTATTGTCATTTGTCCAAGTCTTAACTCATAAAATTCCTTCATTTTCATTTCATAGTAGATTTCCAACAAGTACTATTTCTTGAAATATTTCTTAAAGTCAAACCATTCCATCTGTTTCTCCTTTAGGCCCTTGGCCAATTTCAGGTCTTACCACCAAATGTTGGCCTTCCCTTTCAGATTGTAAATGGCCATTCTGACCTTCATGTTTCTGGAATAGTTATATATCTGGAAGTATGTTTTGATGTCCAATAACCATGCCTCAGCTTCTTCTCCTGTTCTGAATTCTCCATCAAAGGTAGCTGGTTTAATTTTCTTGAATTCTCCTTCGAGGT
The DNA here is from genome assembly GCA_009831015.1 of Picea engelmannii. Classification (NCBI taxonomy): domain Eukaryota; kingdom Viridiplantae; phylum Streptophyta; class Pinopsida; order Pinales; family Pinaceae; genus Picea; species Picea engelmannii. Next base: position 72,046 of record ML777150.1, read on the forward strand.
GGTCTACTTGTTTTTTCTTTCTATCTATTTTTGTTTTATCCTCAGCTGAAGGTGTACCTTCAGACGAACTGTCTCCTTTTTCTATTTCAGGTCCAGAGTTCTTTGAATCCCTCTTGCTAAATTCTTCGTCGTTATTATCGTCCTTTGGGATTTTCTTTGTCACTATACTGTGCAGCAGGACTTCATTAATTTCCTGTTGTTCCTGCTGAGCTTTCTTAATTTTTTCATTATCATCTTTGAAAACCTGCAGTTCAACGATGAGATTCCTCATTGTTTTCAGATCTTCAGTAGGTGAGCTTCCATCACTATTCTGTCTCTAATTTTCAAGAAGTCTTTGTCCAAGATTCCCATCGATTTTGATTTCCCCATCATCCCGTGCTGCCATGATTAACACAAAACAAAAAAGGTTTTTTGTTTGTAATAATAAAGGTTTACTAGTTTTACATAAAATATATATATATATATTCTTAAGTAAATCAGATGGCCCTGTTCAAGGTCCAAGTGTTGTAAACCTTTGCTCTGATACCATATGTAATGAACCTCAAATTTACCACAAAAAAAAAAATGATGAGACACTTATCTCCAATTTTATCCTTACACGATTATAAAAGGTCTTTATTAAAGTTATAATTTCCTTGTCGTAACTTAATTTTGGCTCATCGTATGGTGCCCTCTACAAACCTGTCTAATCTACAGGATGTAGGAATTTATACACAAAGTCCTCCAAGGTTTTATTAATTTCCCCTTTTGATTCTAATCCCCTCCTAGACATAACTATCCATTCCTCGAGACTAGCCTTAAGACTTATAGTCCTAGTCTCTCTCCATACACAAAGGAGCCTTAACGATTACACGCAAAACTAATTGAAAGGTCCATTCGAAAGTGAGTAAAGGATTACTACATAATGTATACATATATCCACTTGGTCGGAGCTATTCCATACGGTTGAAGAGACGCCTTAGTGATAAGAGTATATCATTATAACATGGTCCCAATTAAATATATGACCCTAATTGTCACATACAAATCTCTTTACTTAACGGTTTTTAGGTAGCGTGAAAACTTTGTCCCAATCAAATTTTTTTCGAAAAAAAACTAATTGTGCCAAGACAGTTGAGGTAAACGAGTCCCCAACCCATCGAATCTTGAAGGAACTCATTTACTTTGCGAATGTTTTGAGGTTTTAGAATAGAATACTGTCAAAGGGAAGTTAAGGCTTTGCTTTCCATCACTTAATGGTAATTTAAGTATGTGAGTTTCAATACTCTTACCTGGCCCTTCATCCATTCATGTTCTGCCAACTCATCCCTTGGCACATGGATAGGTTGTCCTTTGTACTGCAGCATTTAACCTTGTAGGTGAAGTTTTACAATTAGGTTTTAATGTGTCTACTGTATCATTATGGATTTTATGAAAGGATCTCTAACTAATTTCTTACTGAAGCATTTCACGATTTGGGGAGGAACATTATCCAGAGGAAAGTCGACCCCATTCGTCTTCCCTGGTAAGCCTTTCATTGGCTCTGTGCTCTGGTTAAGAAATGGGGTTTGAAATTTTCAGATATATTAACAGATTCCTCTAGTTATACCTATTTTCGTTTCTTGAACCTATCATTATCCCTTCCCTCTTCACCCATCTTGGGTTATTTTCTGCTTTCGATAGGTAAGGCCTACCGTGGATTTATCCTTTGGTTTCTTGAGAGCCCGAGGCACCCTGGACCCTTGTTCTGTATTATGGGTTTTATGCATGTAATGTTTCTTTGGATGAAATCATTTCTGGGTTTTCATAGCCTGAAATTCATTACTCACTTGAAGTCTCCCACTGAAGTAAGTAGAGGTTGGATGGAAATCTTGTTGTCGAAAAGTGCGTAGTCTTACATGGAGTAAGTTTTCCTTTATTAATCTGACACTTAATACCAGTTCCATCCCATCTAGTTTGTCAAGGGATGAGGTTTACTTCATTTTCACTTTCTAGGGTTCCGTAGTTCATGATTAGCATTACCCATTACAGTCTGTAAGTAAAGTCTGATAATGGATTCTTGTGAGACTGTGCAAGAGTTTTCTTTTCCTTTCGGGTTAACACATTGTTGTTTAGTGTCCCTAGTATATGACAGCTACAATTCCTGAACAGTTTAAGAGAAAACCCTATGACATAAGAGGTCCTTTCCTTTCACAAATGTTACTTGTCATTTAGCATTGCCCGCATCATTGAATTTGGTAAGAAGGTATTCTCTATAATGATTATCGAATTTATAAAACAACTACTCGCACTAATTTGGTTCTGAGGGGTTTTAACCTCAACAGATTGGGTAGCATCTGTTCTGTGTGAATGATTTGTAATATATCTTTGCATCATTTAGACGTTAAGGAGACTAGTATTATCGATTGTTTTATTTCATTCAATCCGAATGCATCTGGATATAATTTCTTTCTTTTGTTTCAATCGTTCAAGAGACCTGGTATGTATCACTAATGATGGGCCTTGTTGTTGCGAGGACCCATCAGAGATCGTACGATGTCCTCCTCCCTTGGCCAAACATCTACATAGGAATAAAATGATGGGATAAGGATTTGAACCCACACATCAACAAGATAAGTAACTTCCTGAAGGGGTAAATTCATTTTTTTTAAGATCCTACTGTAATATATTTTTCTTTGTTATTTCTTCCGCAAATTAAGACTAATGTTTAAAGGATTTGAATACTTGCAGGGTATTCATTCATGCAATTCTCGGATACCCATTGCAACCTTCTGCACGAAAGGTATTCTAGTTCCGAGCCTCTCACTTCTCAGCTAGCTCTACAGGTTCTAGCATCACCCAAGGGGTTCATGGTTCAACTGGCTCTGTTATAACTAGTTCTATTGTCTACTGTAACATTTATGGGAGTAAACCATAGGGGTCGTTCTTTCATTAATGGCATAATGCCAGGTCCATTGTAAGTATTGAGTCTGTAATTGAATGAATAGCCTGGTCAACTATGTAATATACTTGTTTTCTTGAATTATTAGAAAAAGTCATGGTCAAATTGTTTTTCGGAATGAGAATTTGTACCGAAGTAGTCTTGTCTTTCAAAATTGAACACTATGATTAATGTTTATTCCACTCGACTCTGTTCTATACCATTGTCATAACTCTTGAGAGAAAAAAAAGAAATTTCCCATAGTTTCTTTTTATAATATATTCGTTGATGGCTTTTGGTCTACTGAAATCAATTTAAATTGGGTGAAATACATTGACTGTTGTTTTCACTAGAGTGTTCCATCTCCTATACATTTAATTTAGAGTTATTTTTGTGTGTTTGTTGAAGAATTATTATATGTAGAGTATATGAAAGAATGCTTATAATTAAATTCATGTATATAGCTGGATACACGTATTTGTTTATGTAGGCACTAGGCTCTGTATTTCATACTCATGCCTACCAATAGAGAATTAGATATATGCTTGTTACAAGTGTAACGTGGAGAATGGATTGGTTCGGAGTAGCTTAAATCTACACTAAGTAGTATATAGCGACATGTTTTCATTATAAATCTAAATTTGTACTTGCAGAAAATACTTACTTCATATATATATATATATATATATATATATATATATATATATATATATATATATATATACTAGTTTTAATATGTTCATGCCCAAATGTTTTATGCCAGAAGTTTCAAGGTACAGGAAATACCCCTATTATTACAAAAATCCTATTATAGAACAAAAGTTACTTCCATAATTCAATCACACTAATTGACTCGATTATCCTAGGAAGAAATCAAATAATTTCTAGCTTTCGTACATATTTTAATTTTCAATCATAAAGGGATGCTCAACAATTGATTTATAACTATTATGTCGAAAGTTGACTTCCTACATGCATATGATCAAATGGTTTTCGCTCAGTTTATTGTATCCATACATACTTTAATGATTTTCATGACAACTTTAACTAATTCATCCCACAGAGTTAGAAATAACTCATTCTAGATACAGTAAATACATTACATCAGATTTACGATCATTCAAACAAAAAAGGAAAATTACATATTTGAACCAGTGCACATTCAAATAGAAAAGGAAAAGATTACATATCTGAACCAGTGCACGGGAAGACAAAGGGAACAACCACGTTCCTCCCAACCGTAGAACAAGGCAGCCAAATTACTTTCCCAATTCACCCCCTAGCCTGACCATGAGTCCATGAAGGAAAACTTGGAATCTCCTCCTCAACAATGTCTTCCTTTCTCTATAGTTTTCTCCTTGCCTCACATTTAATGTTTAGTGTTCATAACAACAAGTACACAGTAAGTCTTCCTCCAACATACTAGGCAACGTCCTGCCTCCTCACATATGTTATTTTATCCCACAATCTTTTTTTCTCCTAGGTCTTTTTCCCTCCCTTGGGATTTCCGCAGCTTTCTAAATCCCTATTTTTTAGGGGATGCTAATGGACAAATCCTTGATTTTCCACTTGTAACAATCAGCCCAGAGGTAGTTCCAACATGTTCCCCACTCATCGAGTCATGGTCAGCTAAATTTAACATGGTTGTTCCATTTGTCCTCCTGCAGTAATTAAAAAATATTCTATTTACATACAAGTGTTATAGTCAAATAGTTAGTTGGGTCAAATAATGTCTCTGTCCAACAGTCATAATAATTAATTACAATTTATCAAATTCAAAATTTGGAATTGCCATAAATGGCAAAAATTTTCCAAATTTGAATTTACTAAAAACGAAATATTTTTCTAATAAATTTTGAATTTCAAAAATAGTTTATTTTTGGGGATGTCATAGGAAACAAGAAATTTTGAAGCCCCCCTTTGGCAGGGGATTCAAGGGCAGCGTCCTCGAAGCAAAATTTTGGGAAACAATTCCTTGTAAAATATTGTAATTTTGTAGTCAATATGGACCATTGATAATAAGGTCACATATTTGACGGTAGAAGTTATGTTAGGGATATTTTCCCTAGAAGGAAACCCTCTTTTATGTATGAGGTAATTGTATTATGGCCGCAGAGTGAGTGAATATTGTATTCTGAGAGAGGACATTGTGAGATAAATAAGAGCAAGTTACAATGAGTGTGTTGTAGGTTGTATCCATTCATTTGTTGGATAATAATAAACGAAGGACCTGGAAACTTCTCTGGTGGACGTTGCCCACACTGGGTGAACCATGTATATATGT
>ML777150.1:77286-94515 GCA_009831015.1 Picea engelmannii
CATTTATTTTATTTTATTGATCTGTGATCTTGTTTTTCTAACAATTGGTATCAAAGAGAAAGACAACTCACAGGAAAAGAGGGTTCCTGGTTTGAGTGGGAGCAATGATGGAAGATGGAAACTTTAAGGTCGATAAATTTAACGACCAAAACTTTCATTTATGGAAGATGCAGATGGAATATTATTTATATCAGAAGGATCTTTACCTATCGTTTGGAGGCAAAAAAAAACAATTGGTGAGTATGAAGGACGAAGAATGGGATATTCTTGACAAAAAGGCAACAAGAATGATATGATTGTGCCTAGCATTGTCGGTGTCTTTCAATATTTCAAAAGAAAATACAATGGAGGATATGATGAGCACATTGGCTAAACTATATAAAAAACCCTTGGCTTCCAACAAGGTATTTCTAATGAAGCAATTATTTAATATGAATATGTCAGAAGATGGGTTTGTTACAGATCATTTAAACGAATTCAATGTGGTTACCAGTCAGCTAATTTCTATAAAAGTGGAATTTGATGATGAGGTTAGGGATCTTCTAATCTTGTGCTCATTGCCAGAAAGATGGAACGACTTGTCCATGGTTGTAAGTAACTCTGTCTCTGGTTCAAACACTAAAATTTGATGATATTGTTGGTGTTATCCTTAGCGAGGAAATGCGATGAAAAAGAACATGTGAGACATTAGATAATTCATTGACCATGTATAATAGGGAAAGAGGAAAGAGTCCAAGAAACCGTGGTAAGTCTAGGAAGGGCATATCCAAATATAAACTAGGAAAGATAGAGTGTTGGAATTGTGGGAAGAAAGGACATCTGAAGAAAGATTGCAGAGGTCCAAAGAAACAAAGAGATGAACAGCATGAGTAAAATCAAGAAGAAAATGTAGCAAGTGATGTGTTATAATATGATTTGAATATTTCTTTAGATAATATTACTGAGTCTTGGGTAGTAGATTCAAGGGATTCATTTCATGCCACACCCCATAGGAAATATTTTCAAAATTATGTTCAAGGCGATTTTGGAGAGGTTTATTTGGGTGACGATGAACCATGTAAAATTGTTGGAATGGGTGAGGTACAAATAAATCAAAAGAATGGAAACCAATGGTTACTGAAAGAGGTGATACCTATACCAAATTTGAGAAAAAATCTAATTTCAATAGGACAGTTGGCAAGTGAAGGTTGTATATATACATTTACAGATAAGGTATGTAAGGTCACTAAAAGATCATTGGTAATGGAAAAAGGAGAGAAGGTAGGAACATTGTATTTATGTACAAGTAATGTTGACTCTTCTATCTCTTTAGATTCTATAGGAGTGGATACAACATTGTGGCATCATAGGCTTGGACAAAAGAGTGAGAAGGGGATGCAGATACTTCACAAAATGATTTTTTTTCTAGATCTTAACAAGTTGATATGGATTTATGTGAACATTGTATTTATGGAAAATATAAGAGAGTCAGATTTCTCAGGGTTGGAAAGGAAAAGAAGAGTGAAAAGTTAAAGCTTGTGCATACATATGTATGGGGACCAACTCAGGTATCATCTCTTGGTGGCTCTCGTTATTATGTTACTTTTATTGATGATGCAACTAGAAAAACTTAGGTTTATTGCATTCGACAAAAACATGATGTTTTTTACACTTTTAAGAAATGGGAAGCTTTGGTTGAAAATCAAACAGGAAAAATGTTGAAGTATCTCAAGTCAGAAAATGGAGGTGAATATTGTAGCAAAGAGTTTGATGATTATTTTACATACCATTGGATTCGTAGAGTGAAGACAATTCCAGGAACACCACAAGAAAATGTTGTACTGTAAGAAAGGATGAACAGGACAATCATGGAATGTCTAAGGAATATGAGTTTGCATGTTGGGTTCCCCTTACAATTCTGGGAAGATGTTGTAGATGTTTCTTTTTACTTAATATATAGAGGGCCTTAAATATCCTGCGATGGTGGCATTCCATAGGAGGCATGGAAAAATAAAAAGGTAAACTACTCATTTCTGAAGACTTTCAGTTGTGAAGCATTTGTCCATATTGATAAATAAAATAGAACATAGATTGAGGAAAAATCCAAGAAGTGTACCTTTATTGGATATAGTGTTAATGATTTTGGTTATAACTTATGGGATTATGAAAATCATAAAATCATTAGGAGTAGAGATGTGGTATTCAATGAAAAGGTCATGTACAAATATTTGTTGCAGGGAAATAAGTAGGATAAGGAAAACACATAATACACAATGCTTGATGAAATCAAAGAAAATGAAATTCCAAAGGTACTAGAATATCTACCTCAAACTCCTTCAAGTGTTGTTAGAATATCTACTAGATTAAGTAGACCCCTTGAACGATACTCTCCTTCATTGTTTTATTTATTGTTGACTAATTTTGGTGAACTAGAAATTTATGAAGAGGCAATGCAGGTAGACACTAAAAACAAGTGGGAGCAAGGCATGAAAGAGGAAATTGATTCATTGGTAAATAACCAGAATTGGGACTTGGTTTAGTTTCCTACAGGAAAAAGAGCATTGTAGAATAAATGAGTTTACAGGTTGAATGAACAATATGGAGGAAAAAAGTGATACAAGGCCATACTTGTTGTAAAGGGGTTTGCACAAAAGAAAGGTATAGATTTTGATGAAACATTTTCTCCTATTGTTAAAATGACTTCAGTTAGGACCATTTTAAGTCTTATGGAAGTATAAGATTTGAATCTTGAACTGTCAGATGTAAAAACATTTTCTCTCCATGTGGATTGGAGGAAGAGATTTATATGCAACAACCACATGGGTATGATGTCAAAGGATAGGATAATTTGGTATGAAGGTTGAAGAAGAGCTTGTATGGCCTAAAGCAAGCTCCAATGCAGTGGTATTTGAAGTTTAACATGTTTATGACATAACAAGGTTATAATATATGTCATTCTGATCACAATGTTTATTTTAAGAGGATAGAAAATGGAAGCTATATTATCTTTCTATTGTATGTAGATGACATGCTTGGTGTAGGGTTTGACATGAAGGATATAAATGTTCTCAAAAGGAAATTAGCTAATTCATTTGCGATGAAGGATTTGGGTGTTGCAAAGAAAATACTTGGTATGAGAATAACAAAAGGCAGGAAAAATAACAAATTGGCATTGTCTCAGGGTGAGTACATAGAGAAGGTGTTGGAGAGGTTTAAAATGCAGAATGAAAAAACAATTAGTACACCTTTGGCCAACCATTGATAATTAACCAAGGAAATGTGTCCCAAGACACATGAGTAGATAGAATACATGTCCAGGGTCCCTTATTCATCAACAGTTGGAACCTTGATGTATTTTATGGTGTGCACCAGACTAGATATTGCACATGCAGTGGGAGCTGTGATAAGGTATATGAACAATCCAGATAAAGAACATTAGGAGGTAGTAAAGTGGATTCTCAGGTATTTGAGAGGAACTATTACTCATGCATTATGTTTTGGAGGTTCAAACATTGTTCTACATGGATATGTTGATTCAAATATGGAAAGTGATAAAGATAGTAGGAGAAGCACCAAAGGGTATGTTTATACTATAGGTGGAACTCCAGTAAGTTGTATTTTGAAACTAAGAAAGGTTGTCGCACTTTCAACAATGGAAGCAGAGTATGTTGCTACTACAGAGGCTAGCAAAGTGATGATTTGGTTACAAAGGTTCATGGAGGAATTGTGAAAGAAGCAGGAGAATAGCAGGTTGTACTGTGACATCCAGAGTGTCATTCATATTGTAAAAAACTCATCCTTCTATTATAATACTAAGCATATACAACTCAGGTACCATTTCATATCATCTATTTTGGAAGATGGAAAATTGAAGTTGGAAAAGATACATACTAGCTAGAATCCTATAGACATGTTAACAAAGGTAGTAACAAGGGAGAATCTGAGTTCCTTCTCATTTTCAATTGGTCTTCAAGCATGAAGGTGAAGATGAGAAATTTTCCAAGTCCAAGGTAGATCATATTCCAACAGGTACAACAATAGTGAAGTTGTTGTGATCAGTCTCCAAGTGGGAGATTGTTAGTTGTGGAGCCTAATTATCTTCCTTATTTATAGGTCTTGTTTTAGCCATGTTTGGACCCCATTATCTGACGGGGTATGTGGGCCTCACTTCTCTCGCCAGCGGTGGATTCAAGAGAAGCACCCTTGAAGTGAAATTTTGGGAAAAAATTCCTTGTAAAATATTGTAATTTCGTAGTCAATCTAGATCGTTCATTACAAGGTTGCAGATCTGATGGTAGAAGTTATGTTAGGTATTTTTTCTCTACAAGGAAACCCTCTTTTGTGTATGATGGAATTGTATTGCGGTTAGGTGAGAGAGTGAATATTGTATTCTAAGAGAGGAGACTGTGAGAGAAAGAAGAGGAAGTTACAACGAGTATGTTGTAGGTCGTATCCCTTCATTTGCTAGATAATAAAAAACAAGGAAGGACCTAGCAATTTCTCTAGTGTAGATAGCCCACACTGGGTGAACCAAATATATCTGTGTCTCTATTGTATTGTGTATCCTCTGTGTTTTATTTTCACATTTTTTTTATTTTATTGCGCTACAATCTTGTTTTTCTAACGTCCTTGTCATGTAGTTATGGACTTCCTTTTAAAAACTCTTTCTTCTACCAACTTTGCTTGAGAATCTAGTGTTAAGTCCTCTATGGTAGATAGGAATTGTTCCACCTCTTAATCCAACATGGAAGGCTCATAGAATTTCAAATTATCCACATTCACTATTGATTAAATGATCATGTATGGGGGTACACTAAGTATATAAGTGTTATCTCCCACCTTATCCAGTACCTCAAAGGGACCATACCATAGAGCCTTGATCTTCTTACTAGGGCCTTGTATTTTTTCCTTGTTCAACTATAACCAAAATTTGTCTCCCACTTTAAATGACTTATCAGTTCTGTGTTGATCATGTTTGGCTTTATACTTTTCTTGTGACTTATTTAGTGTCTCATTTACTTGCAAATGGATCTATCTAATATTTTCAACAAATTTCTTTGCTTTCAACACTTCTCCTATGATGTCTTCCCTCTCCTTCTTTCCATCCATATACAACATCTGAGGATGAAGGTGGTAAATACCCAAAGAAAGTTTCAAAAGGGGATTTACCGGTAGAAGTGTGGATTTCTCTGTTATAAGAGCGATAAATATAGATCATAATTTCATCCCATGTCTTTGGATGCTTCTAATTATAACTCTTCAAAAGATATACCAATGTCCTATTGTCTACTTATGTTCACCCATCTATCTGTGGATGGAATATTGTAGATCTCTTCAACTTTGTGTCCATCTTCTCCCAAAGTGTATTCCAAAAGGAACTAAGAAATCAGGTATCCCTATCTAAGATGATGCTCCTTGGTATCCCAAAGTATGCCCAGACTTGTTCAAGTAACATGTTTGTTGTGTATTGTCCTTTGATGGTATTTTTACAAGGCATAACAATGCACATATTGTTGAACTTGTTAACTACCATAAAAATATATTCATGTCCCTTCCGAGTTGTTGGTAAACTGATGCAGGAGCATCGCCAACTCAGCAAGCGTGGAGCCAGTGCATGTGTTTTTTTTTTACACATGACATATAAGATTGATAACTCTTTTTGAATTTTCAATTAAGATGAAGCACCATAACCTTCAATGAAACATTTATGAAGGAGCGCTTGTTGTATTGTAGCAGACCTCGAGCCTTACGCTCTTGTCTGAATTAGATAGGAAGCATTTAATCTAGTTAATGCAGGTAGATAGAGTTTTTAAGTCTAGATTAGACAGTTTAGAGTTCGAGAGGGAAAACGGATATAGACACCCTCCTTTGTACATTATTCAAGATTCAGATCACTCAAGAGCAAAGGGAGAGAGCAAGCAAAGAATTTGTGAAGAACACCCATGTACAGATGTTTTTGAATTAATAGAAGAGAGTCTTTGATTCAAACTCATGGATGGTGTTGTTTCCCTGTGTATGTTGTTTATGTGCTCATGAATGCTTGTTTTTGTTATGCATTTGCTTTGAATATGTTGTGTTTGAGATTTCATAGGGTTAATTGAAGTCTAAGAAAGGAGAGAATAAGCTTCAATTGTTTCTTTGTCTGAGCCAGGAGATTCCTGCATAGATTGCAGTTGAATTCATCTGCATAGAGTGCGTTGATGAGGCTCGACAGTTAAACCCTTATTCTCATTCACCCAGAAGTTGGTTTGGGATGATCGAGTCGTGCAGGAGAAGTGCAGGTTGAACTTGAAGTCTCAGTGGCTAGTCTAAGCAAAGGAAGGCATAGACTACTGTTTTCAGAAGTACACAGAGTCTGAGAGACTCAACACTTTGAGAGTTGTTGAAGGTCGAGCACGAGAAGTGTGTGCAAAGTCTCTCAGAGAGTCAGAGTGAATAAGCTCAAGAGGGATAGAACCTTTGGGATATCATTGAAAGGGAACGTTGAAATTTCAGGCCGAGGAAGGTTCGAGCAGGAGCTGCAAGTGAATATGTCAGAAACCAAGTGTTGGGAAGGAATACTTAGTTGTTCTCAGGAGATCCTCGAGAGGGAGAAATCGACGGATAGGATTCACCGAGGGAACTAGCGAAATCCAGCTAGTCGTCAGATTGTGCATAGTTGCGCAGGGTTTAGGCCCCAGCGAACAGAGGAGGAGTCATCGAGATTTGGCTCATTGGGATATCGGGGTTTCCGTGGTCCTGAGACTCGGGCAGAACGAAATTGCGATCCGCGATTTCCCGAAGGGATCTCAGCCGTTGATATCAAGTGGACACGTGTCAAACATCAGGGGCGTCGGGGTTTCGTCCATCGGGATATCGGGGTTTCCGGGGACGTAGAAATCTCACATATTTAAATCAAGATCCGCAATTTCCCGATGAGCGCTTTGGACCGTTCATCATCGAGGACACGCGGCAGGAGATCTGAGCGAGTCGGTGTTTGGAGGCATCGAGGTTTCCGGAGTGGAGAAACATTTGCAGATTGAAAGCGGGATTGGCGATTTCCCGACGTGGTCTGAACCGTTGATCAGAGGAACACGTGGCAAGAGATCCCGAGGAGTCGGGGTTTGACATTCAGGGTTTTTGTTGTTGAAAGAATCACTGCAGGAGGAGTTCTGAAACTTCAAAACGCGATAGCCATACGATCGCCATGTTAAGTGGAGGACATGTGTCGGAGGATTGAACCTCTCCTTGAGGAGACGACAGATGGCGTCGCACATCGGAGATCGGGGTTTGGTGAGGTCTGTGACATTGTGCATTAGGAATCGTGAATTCCCGAAACGCGAATTCTCGATAGCTATGAAAGTGTGGGCCCAGGTCCTTGCCGTGGACAGAGGACAGGTGGCATCGGAGATCGGGGATCGGAGATTCCAGGAGTGCAATTTCTTTGCATTGCAAACTCGCGAACTCTGAAATCCCGATAAGGGGGAAAGGACACGGTCACGTGGGTTAGCAGGGCAGATGAGGAAGAAGCATTCGGAGGGGCTAGCGCCATAGTGGAAGCGCCATCGCGAATCAGGGTTCGGAAATTTGGGGAGGCAGTGAAACACCACATCACATATGTCGATTTCTCGATAGGGAAATCCCCGACATGAACAAGGAAGCGTTGGCATTGAGACCCATCGGGTTTCGGGGTTTTTAATACCCATTCTTCACGAGTGCAGGACTCACAATCCTGCGAGGTCCGATTTCCCGATATAACACAGGGGAGTCATAAGGATAGTTCTGTGGGGAGAGAAAGGTCCCGATAGGGGGATTTGGAGAGTGTTTCAGCTCTTCGGGCCAAAGGGAAAAGAATGTCCTGGTAGTGTAGACGTGCCTTGGGTGGTGCGTTTGCGTCATAAACCACCCAAAAAATCCATGGAAATGCTTTCCCAGGGTTGAGTGTGTACATGTAAGGGATAGTATAGACCTTTCTTTCTATTATTGGGCTTGTTGGTACAAAAAATTATGCATCCTCTAATATATCATGATACATCTTCTTGCACTCTAGGCCATTACAAACACCTTTGTAAGTTAGCAAATGTCTTCCCAACACCAAAATTTCCTACAACCTTGGAGGTGTGAGCCTCTTTGATAAGATGCAATATTTCACCTTTAGGAATGCAAAGCTTGTCTAGCTTATAGAGTAACCCATTATGGAGATGATAGTCATCCTTACAGTCACCTTGTTCTACATGAATTTGGCCATGTAGCTATTGAAACACCTCTTTAAAGTCCTTGTCTTCTATATATTACTCTTTTTATGCATTATGGGTAAAAGGATCCATGTGCATAATAGTTCCCAAACCTGTAATCTTGGATGTTGGTGGCCTTGAAAACATGTATTCCAAATTATTGGTGATTCTCTTCTTATACTTAATGCCTAAATGAAATTTCTGCAAAAACCCCATACACTTGTAATGTTTGGTTTGCTAAATCTTACTCTAGGCCTTACCAGGTCCAGAAAATAAAAAAGTTTATGCTTTAATTGTGACAACAAGTAGAGTAAGGGACATAAGTGTGGTGAAAAGAAATTATTCTACATAGATTGTGAAGAGGAAGAAGAACAAGAACACAAATCTTAATGTTAAAAAACCTTTTTAACATGTTCTTTTGGATTTTGATAATTTTCATAAGAATAAGGGGTGATAGAACCAACCTCAATGCTCTTACGAATTTGCTTGAGTGTGTAGGCATATGTAATACCATAGTTCTTGAGCTTCTCATGTGCTCTATGGTGAGCACATGTCCCCGAGTATGACCATGATGTCACCCCCTCATACCAGGGGTAACTGAGGATCATATCTTGTCTTGAGGTCCACGGGTAGCAGACATGGAGTGTTGAGAACCATATTGACTAGCAGAGCCCCATAGGTCCCCTCCAATATTGACTTTCACCATTATGCATCACCACCAGCAGAGAAACATCTATCACACCGACCTAGCCCATAGGATAGAATGTCTTAATTCATGAGGTAATAAATATGGTATCATTGTAAGTGTCACTTTAATAATTGAATCATTTGAATATGTTGCAAATAATTCTTTCTTGACTACAAAAACCTTTTCTTGGAAATTATACTTTTTTCCTTATTTACCCTTGGTGGGTGTCATTACGTCCTAGTGAGTTGGTCACCCTCATGAATGGGGTGCTACTAGGGGATTCCTTGAAGAGTCATCACATCGTTCCCAATCATAATTATCACTTTCCATACTTCTTCCATTTTATCTCTTCAATATTTTGGGTTTTCAAGTGCACTGACCCAAGAAGGGATTGCACCACATTTCATGGGAAGAAGGGGTTGAAGGCCCAGAGGGGAATGTAGCTGGAAAAAGATAAAATCCAATCATAAACCTTCCATATGTTCTCCTTGGGATATCGAGAACAATGAAATGCTTCTCGAAAAAAAGAGGGACGCATTAAATAAATAACTAACTAATTAATCATGCCAACCGAGGTAGAGCGTATGTGGGCTATGAATTTCCTCTAAGTGCCCCTTATTGTCTTCAAATTAGAAAGGCACCCTTTAATAATTTAATGACAAATAAATGGGCTTGGAAAACTGTTGCATTGTGGACGAAGGGAAGCACACCCTCTACAAAGGCACCCATAAATGCAACAATATGAACCCTTGTATGTCATGAACCCCATGCTCAGAAGTATTACCCCACTCCACCTCATACTCACACATGAATTAGATAGGTTTCCCTTGGGAAACACCTTTGACTTGGGGATTGACTGGCCCAATAAGATGCCTTAACACCCCTCCCACACCTAAATTTTAAAAATCGTATAAGGTCTTTGAGAATTTGTTTAGTTTTAAAAGGGATGGTTTGATGCACATGTTTGGGTGGTTCAATTATTAGATGTGGCTTAATTGGAATGATTATTGTGACTTATGGACCCTTGGAGGGCACATATGTTTGTCTTTGCAGGACCTTTCCCAATGGACATGTATTCATGAGGAGATGACTTTGTTCGGACCTTCATGGGGCCATTGGAGCCCAAGGATGGATGCATAAACCCCACGTATGGGGTTGGATTTTGATCACCATTTTCACATTGAATAAGGATATTTTTTCCTTTGGAGGCACTCTGGAATGGCTAGGAGATTATCTCCCACCTCTCTCCACTCGGACGTTGGCATTTGGAGGCTTGGGCGTCACCCTACTAGCCCATAACGTCACTTAAGTCTTGAGTATTTGATGGAGGAGGGTTTGAAATGATAGCTTTCACTTGTGGCATGATGATGGGCCTTTGGATGCCTAACATTGCACCTTTTCATCTCAATTTTTCACTTTGGGAGCTCAATGTCACCCCAAAGGGGATGACATCACCCTTTTGGGTTTTATTTAAAACAAAATGAATTTTCTATAAATTGAATGGGAAAATTAAGAAGTAGGCTCAATTTTTTAAAAGACATGACTTTTGGATTAATGGTATCTATCCTTTCCCATATAAGAATGGCTAGCCAACATTCATTTTTCATCATAACTCTTCCTCACACAAGAGGATTCAAGTCTTAAATTTTCGTCCTATTTGGAAATTTGTCTCTTTTACATGGTGCGTTATATCTTGGAGGGAAATTCTTGGTGTTTATTGGCTCATATATCGAGAAATGTTCCGCAACTAGGGTTTTATGCTTGATTATTCTTGGTGAAGTAAGTAAAATATGCAATTGCGTTTCATGCTTTCGATGTTTATATGGTAAATTTTACTTGTTCATGTTGAATATTATGAGATTTCTTAACTAAAACTCTAGGATAAGGAACATAATGTATTTTTCCTTCTCTTTAGAACATTTCATCCATTAATTTGTTAAGGAAACCTAATCTAGGGAAACCCCTAAAGCCCTAAAGTGTTATCACTTTAGGAGTTTTGTTTTAGAAGCTTGTTGTGATTACTTTTTTCAAGAATCTAAAGAAGGAGGATAAATCGCTAGGGCCTAAAAGATCTTTCTCCCTAGAAAATATTCCTCTTGAGGCTTAGAGTTTGAGGCCCTAAGGTACTAGCACCTCAAACTTTACCTCATTTCTTTAGACATTATTATTGTAGAGACCATACTTAATTAAATCCAAAATTTCGTACAATTAAACATATAATTCTTTTATCATACATAAATAATTCATTCACCATCATATAAGCATAATTATTCAGCAAAAATTAAAATTTATCTACAGCATGAAAATAACTCAGCAATTCATAAATAAAATACCTACTTCTGATGCTAATTCACGTTGATATGGTTTCCCTTTCCCTGCTTCCTTGTCCAGCCTGATGCACTGACCAAACTCTGCCCAAACCGACTAACCACCCAGCCAACTAGGAGCAGCCTATCTGGCTCCCTAGCTCTAGGATACCGAAAGGAATCCTGGCCCCCATGCCCAAAACCCCCAGCAACCCGGTGCCCCCTGTAATGGTTCACCCAAAAACCAAACTACTCAAACCAACCAATATCCCACAGAAAATCCTCTTGCCCTCCAAATGCTCCTCAAAAATGATTTCTCCCCCCAAAAAATAATCCCCCCATTTCCCCTAGGACTCTTCCATCATATCCCCCTTCACTGACTCTCCTCCCCCTCATTAATTTCCTTATCTCCTCCTTTATTACCTTATCCCCTTCTTTATTATCTTATCCCCCTTCTTTATTATCTTATCCCCTCCATTTAATGTTTCTTTCCCCCCCTTCATACGTAAGTCTTTAATTAAATAAACTAAATTTATTAAGCCCCTTTTTCTCAAATATTTAATGAGTCTATTAATTAATCAATTAATCATTGACAGGTATGAACAATTAATTACTAATTAATTAATTAATTAATATTATTAAGAAATAATTATTGTTTAACTCAACATATTAGGATAGTCAGATTATCAAATTAATAATCCCTATGCATCTATTCAACCATGGTTGTTACAATTATAAATAGTCTCCAATTGAATGCTAGTTGTTGTTGTAAATGAATCCATATGCCCAAAAATGCACTATTCTACTTTCTCTCTTGTGAAGGAACTGATCAAACAACTCTCAAACTCTACTCTCCAAATCTTTTGCTAACATTTTCTAACCCTAGCCTAGCTAAAATCACTAACATTGTTGCTACTATTGCAAAAAATTGATACAACCATCTAATTTGCTTCATTTTCTTGCATAAACTAACTTAATGCCATCCCAACTTACTCAGAAATTGCTTGGAATAAGTGCTAATTGTTCTATTGGATAAATGTTGATTTTTCATTGTCTTTTCATGCAATTCTGATCTATATTTCTTGTGGTTGTTACAAAATACTAATTATTGTTATAAAATTTCATTTAGATGCAATTTTACTTCATCCATTTTATATTTATGTTGTCTATTGTTTGTTGAGGTATTTTATCAAATTGGTACTTGGAAAGTGTTATATATACATGCTATATTTTTCTTGTCCTGGGAAGGTACACAAAACACTTCTCTTTGTCATAATTTTATGGACATAGACATTTGACTTAGGTAACTAGTGAGAGGGACCTCCAAACTTGGCTACATCCTTCCTATTTGATCCCTTGAGGTTACAAGGGATGCCTCCCCTAGGTTGGACCTCACATATCCCTAAAACGCAGGGATTTCCTACTAAGATGACATTGGTGGGTTATCCTGCAGTTACACCAATTTGATTTACTTGCATTTGGCTTGGACAAGTACAAATTGTGCGATAACATGGTCCACACCAATGGTTATTTTCTAAACATGGAATTATTGTGCCCAAGAAATATAAAGTCGTTCTTGAAAGTAGAGCTGAATATATACGATTTCTTAGCATGGTTGTTATGTGTATAACCGTGAAAATGACATGTCACCAAATAGTGTAATGATTCACTCTTGTAGGCATGAAAAATAGGTTGTCTTAATTAAACTCTTACGTAGCTTCCTCCTTACATGGGAATTAGTACTACTTTAGGATTGATGCCATGGTTTTGATTTCATAATCAAACTCTTCCTTATTGGTTACTCTTCCATTGTATCATGAATTTGTACCTTAATTCCTCTTACATTTATGGTTTATATCATTGATCTCTTTCGGTCTCAATTGTTTCCCAAGTCATTCATTATGTCATGCTATTATTTGAGAGAAGTTTTGAGTTGATAACCTTTTTCAATCATTCCTCATATATTCTGACAGTCCATGTTTTCCATTCCCCAGGAGTCAAGTCATTCCTCATTTACATTCATATCCATTGCAGTTATCTTGTGCTAGTGTATAAGGATGAATCACTACCTTCTTATTAGCAAGTTTACTCCTATTGACTACAAAACATTGCATTGGGAGATAGACTTAGGGATCAGTAACACCCTAGGATGTACTTTCATTATTGGAAAATTTCCTTACATTTAGCAAATGCTATCCATTAATGGTCATGAATTGGGAGGTTTCCTCATTGTTTGACATCAACACATCTATTCACATAGTGGGCCTCATGTTGTAGCTTGGGTTCCATTTTCATTCATGGTGAGATTCCTTGCCTCTTACAATTATTCTCATTAATGGCTATTGATTAGAGGGACTTTATTTTGTGTTATTTTCATTTGGTACATAATGTTAAAATAATGTAACTACAAAGTGTGTTATTATTATTATTTGATATATTATTCATTGGATCAATCCCCATTGCGGATTGATCATGTCGGTTATTATAAAGGACCAAATCCCCTTTTGTGGATTGGTCAAAATATAATTGTAATAGGCAGAATAAGAAGTTGGCCCCAAAAGATATTAAAGAGGCCCTGAAATATAATAAAGGTGGTTATAACCACCCAGTTGGAGAAGTCGGCCCTGCCAGTGAAGAGACACTTCACACGTGCCAGACTTGTATAAATAAGGAGGCTAGCTCCTCACTTAGACACACAACTCACTTGCTCATTGAGAGACAAGTTTCGGAGCTGCAGTTAGAGAAGAAGGAGAGAGAGTGGTGCATCTTTGGGAGAGGATATTCTATATTAGTTTGAGTTATCTCTTGGCATTGTATTGGCTATCTATAATAAGGAATTTTTGTTGGGTTTTCTTCCCCTAGAGGGTTTCCTAGGATAAATGTTGTGTCTCTTGTGATTGTGTATTTCTCAGTGATCTTATATTATTCTATTGTTATCTATTGAAATGCAAAGAACTATAATAATGGCTTAAACATTAACATGGTATCAGAGCCAAGCTGAAGAGAGCATCTTTCACAAGAGAAAAGTGAAAAACGTCACTGTTATCGTACATGAAAATTAGGGCTTTTTTGGGTGAGTATCTCAACCCTAAAACCATCTAGAAAAGTGCACCCTCCCCCAAGGATCATTTTGGCACCTTCAGTGCACCTTTTCAGTGGCTATATCTCCCGGAAAGTGAAACCCTAGTTTCACAAAGTACCAAAAAACCAGAGTACCAGAAGTACCAAAGTACCAGAAGTACCAGAAAACCAGAAACACCAGTCTAGAAATCCACAGATCATGTTTGAGGAAGTAAAAGTTAGATTTTCATAAATCTGACTGTATCAGCTTACTCGCCTCAGCTCAGTGCATCTATCCCCTGGATTAGAATTTCAAATTTTGAAGTTTGAAAAATTAGGGTTTCCTCATAAAACCCTAAGTTGCAGTTGTAGTTGCAGCCTCATAACTAGTTGCAGTTGCAGTACCAGTTGCAGTTGCAGCCGCAGTACTAGTTGCAATCGCCCTTGAAGTTTTTAAGAGTTGGTAATGATTACCGATGCTGCCAGATGGAGACACTACCTGCAAATGCTATCAGAGGTATGTACTCACATATGTTTAAATGGTTAAACTTTAAAGAGTATTTTCAGGAGAAGGGATATCTTGCCATAGATCCAGAAGGATCTCAAGATCCAACACATTCAAAGGAATGATGCAACCCAGGTGTGATTATTCTTATATGCATCTATTTGTTATGACATTATTTTGATCAGTGTTGCATGTTGAAGCTATGATCAAATTATTAGATGGATTAAAGTAGAGATCATAGAGTTTATTCTCTAACCTAACCTTTTGTCAAGAGAGCATATTGTCCTAGTACAAAAGACAGGTTGAATAAAACACTTGTCATCTTGAGTGAAGGAGACTTGGAAGGAAAGTAGCAGCATTCCAGGTTCCAGGAGAAACCTCGTGTGTTAGTTCTAGGTTGTTGTGGAGGAATGTTTGATCACAACACTATGAGTGTTGACCTCATTTCGTATTGTATTTCTTACCTCAATCTTTGATTCGGAAAAGTTACAAGTAATAGCTCTAAAGGAGATATTGTGATGATTGTCCATGCTATTGCTTTATATTATCAACAGGATATTACTCTTGCCTTTTGTTTTGCTGACCTTGCTCCAGGTCACACATAATAACCCTATGGAAGCTATAGTGAAGGTTGCAGAAGGCAACGTGCTAAAGGAGAGACCATAAATGAAGCAATCATCATTGGAAAAGAAGAAGGTGGCTTGCATAAGCTGAAGGATCACTCAGAAGTTTCCATGACCCACGCCATTCAAAAATCATGTGAACTTTGGCATAGAAGATTATCTCACGTCAACTACAAGGCACTACCATACATATGCAAAGCGGTCATAGGTTTACCAGAACTCAAGGTTGACCATGAAGGCATATGAAATGGGTGTGCACAAGGGAAAAACATCAAGAACCTGTTTCCAAAGAGAGATAGCAAAGAAGAAGGAGTCCTAGAGCTCATTCATTCAGATGTATGTGGCCCAATGCCATCGCCCTCCATTAGTGGGTATGTATATTATGTATCATTTATTGATGATTATTCTCATAAGACCTGGATATACTTTTTGAAATCTAAAGATGAAGTGTTCAGTGAGCTCAAGGAATTCAAAGCCTTGATAGAGAATATTTCTGAAAGAAATATTGAAATACTCAGGTCAGATAATGGAGGAGAATATACATCAAAAGAGTTTGTGAAATTCTGCAAAGATGTTGGGATCAAGAGGGAACTCACCACTCCCTATAATCCCCAACAAAATGGTGTAGCTGAACGAAATAACAGAACGATAATGGAACATGTGAAGACTATGATCCATGATCAAGATCTTCCTATGTGCTTATGGGAAAAAACAACAATGGAAATTGTATATGTGCAGAACCGATTATCCCATAGTGCACTTGGGCTCAAGACCTTGGAAGAGATGTTCAATGGAAAGAAGCTAGAGGTAAGCCATCTCAAAATATTTGGCTGCCCAGTATTTATTCATATACCAAAAGAGAAGAGAAACAAGATAGAATCTTTAGGAAAGAAGGGAATATTTGTGGGATACTCTGAGGTCTTCAAGGCCTTCAAAATCTACATACTAGGTCACCGTCACATTCATATCAGCAGGGATGTGACTTTTGATGAATATGCAATGCTTAAGAAATCAAGAATATGCCAGCTTGAAGAAGTATATGAAGAGGAACCCGTAATCCCCAAGACTGCTAAACCAGTGAGGGTGGTTCCCAGAGCTGTTGAACCAGTGAGGGAAGTCGTAACTGTAAATTCTAACCTTGTACAATATCTACTGCAAACTGATATTCAGAAAAAAATAGAAAAGATACAATGGCAAATACAAACATTACACTGAGATTTTTCACCTAGAAACCCAAACCGGGAAAACCAGCATATATTATATTCATCCATTGTGTTACATTGTTTACAATACAATATACATATAGGAGCCAGCGGCATCCAAAACCCTAACCTAATGACATGGATTAGTCCAAAACCCTAATTCCTTAACCGGAAATAGAAAACCATCGGCAAAAAACCATGTGCCAAAAAAACCACCTAATATCATGTGGTCCCGGAAATATGTCGTCCCGGCGAAAATATGTCGGCCCGAAAAAAAAAAATCGAGGCTGCTGCCCCCTAACCCCCCTGCGTGCCCGGTGCAGATGCTCAGACACTGCTACTCGTGCAAAGAATACAACACATACCCAACATTCTCCGACTTGTTTTTTTCTTTGCACACAAGGGGTTACAGGGTTACATAGTCAACAATCCAGGGCAAAAATGCCCATGGATCCTCTACACCAAGAGAACTTCTCAGTGCTCACAGATTTTGTTAATGAATCTGCAACATTCTTCAAAGTTTCCACCTTCATCAGTGATACTTTCTTTTCTTCAATCATGTCTTTCACAAAGTGATATTGAACATCAATGTGCTTTGTCTTTGAATGATAAGCAGGGTTCTTCGCCAAGAAAATTGCACTCTGACTATCACA
>ML777150.1:97882-126073 GCA_009831015.1 Picea engelmannii
GTACAATATCTACTGCAAACTGATATTCAGAAAAGAACAGAAAAGATACAATGGCAAATACAAACATTACACAGAGATTTTTCACCTGGAAACCCAAACCGGGAAAACCAGCATATATTATATTCATACATTGTGTTACATTGCTTACAATAAAATATACATATAGGATCCAGCGGCATCCAAAACCCTAACCCAATGACCTGGATTAGTCCAAAACCCTAATTCCTTAACAGGAAATAGAAAACCATCGGCAAAAAACCATGTGCCGAAAAAACCTCCTAATATCATGTGGTCCTGGAAATATGTCGTCCTGGCGAAAATATGTCGGCCCGAAAAAAAAAAAACGGGGACGCTGCCACCGAACCCTCGCGCGGGGGGCTCCAACCCCCTGCACACCCGGGGCAAACGCTCATACACTGGTACTCGTGCAAAGAATATAACACATACCCAACAATAACTTCCCCTGATGAGGAATTACTAGAATACCATGACATGATAGAAGTTCATGAACCTCCTCAGATGACGATCCTCCATAAAAGGAAGCCATCTTGGGCTAGAGAGATTATTCAAGATGGAGAGAAGTATGGTGTTCCCGAAGGAACTACGAGACAGGTAAAAAGACCAAAGCCATTCTCCAGTTATACGAATTTGATGTGTGATATTCTAAAGGAAGAGCCTACCTACTTTGAAGAATCCATTTAGAGGAAAGAATGGGCAAATGTTATGATAGAGGAATACCAATTCATAATAAAGAACGAAGTATGGGAAATAGTTCCCAGACCAAAGAGTAAAGATGTGGTATCCTCTAAATGGCTCTTCAAAATAAAACATGATGTTGATGGAAGTATTGAGAAGTATAAAGAAAGATTTGTTGCTCGTGACTTTTCTCAAAAGGAAGGCATTGACTATGAAGAGACATTCGCTCTTGTAGCCAGATACACTTTGATCAAAACCATCATAGCTCTTGCAGCTAAGATGAAATGGAAGCTGCACCAGATGGATGTAAAGACAGTTTTCCTAAATGGTGTCATTGAAGAGGAAGTGTATATAGAGCAACCTCAAGGATTTGAAGTTGAAGACAGGAAGTCTCATGTCTGTAGATTGAAGAAAGCCTTATACGGATTGAAGAAAGCTCCTAGAGCTTGGTATGGCCGTATAGACAGTTTCTTGATGAGCTTAGGCTTTACCAAGAGTAAAGCAAACTCTAACCTCTGCTTCAAAGTCATGAACGATAAGCCGATAATATTACTGCTATATGTGGATGACTTATTCTTAACTGGAGAAGAAAAAATCATCACTGAATGTAAGAAGAGACTTGCCTTGGAATTTGAGATGAAATACCTTGGCCTAATGCATTATTTCTTAGGTCTTGAGGTATGTCAGAGTCCTGAGAGGATCTTCCTTAACCAAGGGAAGTATGAAGTCGAAATCCTAAAGAGATTCAACATGTTGGAATGCAAGTCCATGAATACACCCATGGAAGCGAAGCTGAAGCTGTTGGTCGACACTTCGTTAGAGTTGATTGATGCCACACTATATAGACAGATTATTGGATCGTTGATGTACCTGACGAACACCAGACTAGACATTTGTTTTTCCATGAACACCTTGAGTCAGTTTCTGGTAGAACCCAGACATGTTCACCTTGTGGCTGCAAAACATGTGATGAGGTACCTTAAGGGTACAATAGATTGTGGTCTTAGTTATGATGGAGATCGTGATTTCACATTGAGTGGATATATTGATGCAGATTGGGCAAGAAGTGTTTCTGACAGGAAAAGCACTTCAGGATGTTTTTTTAGTTTGGGATCAGCCATGATCTCATGGCATAGTAGGAAGCAATCTATCATTTCTCTTAGCACAACAGAAGCAGAATACATTGTTGCATGTTCTGCCAGCTGTGAAGCTATATGGCTTCGAAAGTTGTTAACCGGTCTATTTGACCTAGATATGGAAGCAACCACGATCCTATGTGACAACCAAAGATGCATAAAGATGTCGAAAAATCATGTATTCCACGACAGGTCAAAGAACATAGAGATCTGATATCATTACATCCGTGACATGGTGCAGAGAGGAGCCATAAAGCTCCAGTACATTAGCACGGATGAACAGGTTGTTGATGTGTTGATCAAGCCTCTATCTCGTATAAAGTGTGAGCACTTTCGAGACAAGCTTGGTATAGTCCGAAAGGAACTTCCTCGAAAGGGGGAGTATTTTATGTGATGAGACATCTCTTGCTTCCGACCGGATGGTTGTGACATAAAGCAAGATGATGTGATGTGACTAGCACTATGCTTCCGGCTAGATAGTTGTGACGTAAAGCCAGTCTAGTATCCTGCTTCCGACTTGATGGTTGTGATGTAAAGCAGGACAAGTACCTTGCTTCTGACCTGATGGTTGTGACGTAAAGCAAGATGATATGATGTGACTAGTATTGTGCTTCCGGATGGATAGCTATGACATAAAGCCAGTCTAGTATCCTGCTTCTGACCTAATGATTGTGACGTAAAGCAGGATGAGTACCTTGCTTCCAACCGGATGGTTGTGACATAAAGCAAGATGATGTCATGAGACTAGCACTTAGCTTCCAGTTGGATAGTTGTGGCGTAAAGCTAGTCTAGTATCTTGCTTCCAACTTGATTGTTGTGACGTAAAGCAGGACAAGCATCTTGTTTCCGGCTTGGCAGCTGTGACATAAAGCAAGACGATGAGATGAGACTGGCACTGTGCTTCCAGCTGGATAGTTGTGATGTAAAGCCAGTCTAGTATCCTCCTTCTAGCTTGATTGTTGTGATGTAAAGCAGGATGAGTATCTTGCTTCCTTATTAAGTGTTGTGATGTAAATCAAGACATTGAGATGAGACTAGTACTGTGCTTCCAGCTTAAGAAGCAGTGACATAAAGCCAGTCTAGTATCTTTCTTCCAAATTGATTATTGTGACGTAAAGCAAGACGAGTACTGAGCTTCCAGCCTTACAGCTGTGACGTAAAGCCAATCCTGTATTATGATGAGTCAGCCTCGTGATGTGATGATGATGATGTATTATTTTTATACTAATACATATTGATGCAGATGATGATTGCATTCCTTTGAGAATGTCGATGTTGCCGATGAAGAAAACTTCCGATGATTTATAGATACGCTAGTCAGTGTTCCAAGATGATATTGATGATGTTTTCCTCTCACCCATTTGATGTTGTTGATGATAAAGGTCTCTCTCTCTCTCACATGATGTTGCTGAAGAATACCCTTCTTGTTAAGGGGGAGTGTTAAAATAATGTAATTGCAAAGTGCATTCCTATTATTATTTGATATATTATTCATTGTCTCAATCCCCATTGTGGATTGATCATGTCGGTTATTATAAAGGACCAAATCCCCTTTTACGGATTGGTCAAAAGATAATTGTAATAGGCAGAATAAGAAGTCGGCCCCAAAAGATATTAAAGAGGCCCCGAAATATAATAAAGGTGGTTATAACCACCCATTTGGAGAAGTTGTCCTTGCCAATGAAGAGACACTTCACATGTGTCATTCTTGTATAAATAAGGAGGCTAGCACCTCACTTAGACACACAACTCACTTGCTCATTGAGAGACAAGTTTCAGATCTGCAGTTAGAGAATAAGGAGAGAGAGTGGCGCATCTTTGGGAGAGGATCTTCTATATTAGTTTGAGTTATCTCTTGGCATTCTATTGGCTATCTATAATAAGGAAGTTTTGCTGGGTTTTCTTCCCCTAGAGGGTTTCCCAGGATAAATGTTGTGTCTCTTGTGATTGTGTATTTCTCAGTGATCTTGTATTATGCTATTGTTAGCTATTGAAATGCAAAGAACTATAATAATGGCTTAAACATTAACACATAATAAAGTCATAACCAATAGTATGTTCTTTCAAAATTATTGTCTAAGACATAAAATCAATCATTGGTTCCTAATCTTATCTTGTGTTAGTTGATGTGGGAATCATTATGGATCTCCTTTTAATAGATCTCTTCCGAACATATTTAGTACATTTTCTCTAGGAATAAGATTTAGAGACCCTATTAGTACCTTGGATCTTACAATGATCAATGGTTGGTTCCCTCACACTAAAAAATGGGTATTCATCAATGGCCCCTAATTGATTTCTTCTATGAAGTGTTTAACATAAACACATATGTTTTCACTTATTAGAGTGCACTATGTACCTTGGGGGATACCTTAGGTTTGGAAACAATATAAATTAATGACCAGTGACTAAACAATTTATCCCATGTTTGAATTCAGTATATTTATTCATATGTTGCAGATTTGTATATTGTGATGGATATTAGTTGAATACCTTGGGCTTGGGTGGCATCCATCATTGCCAATACCACATGAGTTATTTACAATATCACTCTCTATATTTCA
This sequence comes from Picea engelmannii, assembly GCA_009831015.1. NCBI lineage: Eukaryota > Viridiplantae > Streptophyta > Pinopsida > Pinales > Pinaceae > Picea > Picea engelmannii. The sequence continues at coordinate 102,279 of ML777150.1, forward strand.
TTGGTAATTTGGAGGATCGTATTGTTTACTCTACAATTCTAGCTATCCTTTGAGTGTACATTGAGACATATATTCACTTTGTATTTGTTCCTGGCTATGATTTGATTTGTACTTCATAGATCCATTGTGTATTTATTCATGATCACAATCCCACAAATAAACTTTACATGGATTTGAAATGTACTTGATTTGGTAGCCATGCTTGTTTCCCCTTTGAGCATGGGGGTTCCCACATTGAGGAAGAGAGTTTTCTCTTACCATGTTTTTGCTTGCAGGTGATTCTATGATCTTTGGTCTATTGAACTCTTCTTTAATTTTTTTCCCAAAATATTTTCTTTATTTATAATGTGTTTTTGGCCATCAGTTTCTTTTCTCTCCTTACACATTAGAGGGCGTCTATTATACCTTTTTTTGGTCACCCATGACTTAAGTCATTGATCTAGACTTGTGAAATTATTATAATCATGGAGCTTTATCCTTTTATGTTTTCTAGGGCCTCTTCTAGAAAATCCTTTAATGCATTCACAATCCATTGTTCATCATCTAGCAAGCATCCACGTTTTTCTTTAAAGAAACCCATGGGAACCTGCACTCTATTAGAGAGAAACCTATGGGTACCCTCAAAATGAATTGAAAATATATAAAACATATGAATCTTACATGTTTTGAGTGGAAAACATAAGAGGTGTACACTTGTACATCCTCGAATTCAATCATAAACCACTTGAACCAACCTTTTCAAGTATAAATAGAAGGTTCATGGATGGGTAGGATTAGCTTGGCTAGCCATTTGAAAGACTAAGATAAGGCTTTGATTCTATTCCATTTGGATCCATGTTAAACCCTAGTTGTTTCTACAAGTGGGAGAGAGATCCTTTAGGGTGCATCAAAGACATTCTTCGGCTCCCCTATTATATGTTGATCTCGATCCATGAGTTGAGAGAGAGCTTGAAAGAGATTGAAGCACAATGAAACCAAGGTTTGGTGAGGAGGTCACAAGTAGAAAGGACATGTATATACTTATTGTAAATTTCTTATGCTTGAATGTGTATAGATGCTAAAGAGATCTAGATGTTGAAGATCCAATTTGTAGCTTTATAATCTGAATGAAGAAACAAGAAATCTGTATTTCATTCTCTTTCTTTAACTTTTCATTATAGTCACATTAATATAATAATAGAAAAAAGTAGGGTAATTTATCCTACTTTACTTCAATTATACTGTGGGATATACCGGTCAGTTATACAGTGTGAGTTATAATTATCGGTCAGTTATACAGTTATACATTCTGAGTTTAAATTATCAGTTATATAGTTATATCGTATGAGTTATACAGTCTGAGTTATACAGTTACCAGTCTGATTGTATAACTCTATTAGTTATACAGTCTGAGTTTAAATTATCATTCTATGAGTTACACAATATAAGTTTAAATTATCATTAACTACACATAAATAAACACAGTTACACATAAATAAAAACAACCATCACACACTATATGTGACTACGAAGTGTCTCACTTTAATATATCTCAATCCAAAAGATGATAAGAAAAAATTTTAATATAAAAACAGTCTCATGATATTGATTTTATTATATCTTAAATTTTAAAATAATAATAAATAATTTAAAATATTTAAAATTATTTAATTTTGATTAAAAATTTAAGTTGTACTGTTTTATATATTAAAAATTGGTGATTATTTAATTATTATTAATTTAACTTTATTAAAATATATATTACCTTAAAAAATTAATTCAATGTCTCAACATAAATTTATGAAATATGATAATATAAAAAATAAAAATTAATTCAATGTCTCAACATAAATTTATGAAATATGATAATATAAAAAATAAAATATAAAATTGTATTTATTACTAGCATATCTCCTAAATGGGGAAAAGGGAACGATGAGCATACAATTTTTTTACTATCATATTCAGTGAGAGAACAAATGATAAAACAAAAAAAAGATAGAGAAGTGAATGGAGTAATCATTTTTCACAAATATATACTAGAAATAAAATAATGTTACATGTGTATATTTTTTAATCCTAGATATCATCTAGAATTATTTGTTACCCACATATCAAATCATAATTTTTTATTAAAATGAAATAAAGTAGAAGATAACTTCTATTATTATTATTGATTACTAGTAAATATAAAACCATGTCATTGATGTCATTTAAAATTAAATTTACATTAATTGTTTGTAAGATTAAGAGAATATTTCTTTACAATGAGTTTAAATAAGAAATCTTCATAACACAATCAAAATGATTTGTGGTAAGATTACATATTAAAATATTAATATTATTGTAATTAATTAATTAATTAATATAAATGGTTAAATCGTTTTAGTGTATAATTGGTTTCTAAGAGTTTTGGGTTTTCAATTTACCTTCGAAACTTGTTGTAGTGCAGAGGAGTCATCTGAATATGATATTTGACAAATATTTGTAAAGTTTGTAAATAAACATGTTTTATTTTATTTCGTTTTATTTTGTCTCCTAGCACAAAGGGAAGGTTAAATGAATAGTTATGATGGTTGAAGTTCCCAAGGCAACTCATTAAAACAATAAGAGTTGTAGTGTAAGAGGGGGTGGTAAGAGAACTTGATGGGGTACAGTAACAAAAACAGAATCTCAAGGAGTGCAACCTACTTGAAGCTTGGTGGAAGAAGCAGACAAGGGGCACGTCCACACCGAGTGAAGGTGTATTTGAGCCATGGTTGTCTGCAAATTTGTATTTCCAGTGAGTAAAAATACCCAGTGTGTATAACTCACCCTCTGTAATTTTTCTCTTGCATATAATAAAGATCCCCATTAAACGTTGAGTTGTGTCCATCAATGTTTTGATTTCATGGACGGTGTGGGTTTTGTGCTATGAATACTCTGTGCTTTTGATGTATTGGGTATGAATCTAGACATACTCTATTAAGGCATTTCTTTTACATCCTGTATCATTCACCTGCATCTGACACAGATCTTTTTATTTACCTCTTTCTTCTAAATAGCATGCCTTGGTCGAAGTACTATGCATAGCAATTGATTTTTACCTTGTGTACATTATGTTTTCCTTGGTTGAGAGGATATATGTATATCTATAGCATTTAACCAACAATAAATGTGTGATGACATTCCCCTCTATTTTGGTTTTGGTTGAAGGAAGTATGAATTGACTATTGGAAAGGGTTGAGTTTTGTTATTCGACCCCCATGCTACAACCATAGCTGTGCCTTACGTCCTCCATTAAACCTTGGAAAATATACATATGACCACACTTTGTTGGATTATGTGTAAAGTCACATGCAACGCTATGCATTACCTATGGCAGCCACAGTCGAGGAACAGAGGGATCCTAATAATCATTGCAAACATTGTGATGTATACGAACGCACAAAAGAGAAGTGTTGGAAACTTCATCCGGAATTGCGTCCAAGGTGGCTAAAGTCCAAGGGGAAATCCAAGGGAGCTACCGAGGAAAAAGAAGAAGCGATAAAAAGTGCCTCTGATCTGGAAAAAGTTGTGGTTTGCAACACATTGCAACATCCAAAGGTGAGTGGACATAAGCATGCACTATTCATAATCAAATTTCAAGTGAAGAACCAGAAGGTAAATTCCTTGTTTGATAATGGCTCTCAATATAATCTAGTTTCCAAAACATTAGTTGATGATATTGGTATAAAAACCTTTGATCTAGTGCAACCAAGTTCACTAGTATGGTTGCAAGGGAAATTTTTTATGAGAATCACTCAAAGATGTAAAATTGATTTTGACATTCGTGCCAGCTATGTTGATGAGGTACAATGTGAAGTTGCACCATTGGACGCCTATAGAGTGATGTTGGGTAGCCCCTACTTGTGGGATAGGAATTCTACCTTCTATAGGGGAGAAAACAAGTACCGCTTGGTGAAGGGTGGCAAGGCATACCTCGTCAAAGTACATCAAAAAAGAAAGAGCATAACTGCTCTAGCAGGGAAACAAGGGCATACAAGTAGGAGACAAACAACCTTCGTCAGAAACAAAATGGTGAATATGCAGAGGAAAATGGAGGCCTTGTGCTTCTATGTCCTTAATGTTCTATGTTTTGGGGACCAAAATCCTTCAAATGGAGAGGTGTGATCCGAATAGGATCTTTGACAAACATTTGTAAACTTTGTAAATAAACATGTTTTGTTTTATTTCATTTTAGTTTTTCTTCTAGCACAATGGAAAGGTGAAACGAACAACCTTGATGGTTGGCCTTCCCAATACAACTCATTAAAACAATGAGGGATGTAGCATAAGAACGAAAGGAAAGAAAACTTGAGGGAGTACACTAACAGGAACGAAATCTCAAGGAGTGCAACCTGCTCAAAGTTTGGTGGAAGAAGGAGACAAGGGGCTTGTCCACACTGAGTGAAGGTGTATCTAAGCCATGGTTGTCTGCAACTTTTTATTTTCAGTGAGTAAAAATACACAATGTTTGTGTATAACTCACCCTCTGTAATTGTTTTCCTGCAAATAATAAAGATCCCCATTAAACGTTGAGTTATGTTTGCCAATGTTTTGATTTCGTGGCTGGAGTGGGTTTTGAACTATGAATACTTTGTGCTTTGGATGTATTGGGTATGAATCTAGACATACTCTATTGATGCATTTTGTTTCCAACATGTATCATTTACCCGCATCTAGCACACATCATTTTATTTACCTATGTCTTCTAAATAACATGTGTTGGGTGAAGTACTATGCATACTAATCGATTTTTACCTTGTGCACATTGCATTTTCCTTGGCTGAGAGGATATATATATATATATATATATATATATATATATATATATATATATATATATATATATATATATATATAATGTTTAACCAACAATAGATCCATTATGGCATTCCCCTCCATTTTGGTTTTGGTAAGGGAGTATGAATTGACTATTGGAAAGGGTTGAGTTTTGTTATTCGACCCACGTGCTATAGCCATAGTTGCACCATGAGTCCTCCATTAAACCTTGGAAAATATATCTATGACTATACTTTGTTGGATTATGTGTAAAGCCACATTCAACATTGTGCATTACCTACAATAAATCACACCTATACAAGGATATATATATTCCAACGTTCTCATGCGAGCTAATTCACTGGTGGTCCATTTACATACCATGTAATTGAAGGTAGCTTCCTACAACCATCTCTTTGGGTCTATTGTAGTCTAAATTTCCAAAGCACAATGCAACCATTCATTGAACTAGGCTGTGCATTTCACTTCCATCTGTAACTATATGTGAGTGGGAAGAATTTTCATAGGTATAGAGTTGAATATGGTTTTTATTATCAAAAAGGGTATACATCCAACATCGTAGAGTTATTATTGCTAGAACATGCATATGCATATAGAGGAATGCTTGCATGAAGGTTGTGACTGTAAATTTTAAAAGAGTGGGTGTTTTCATCTAGACAGAGTGACATACTTATAGAGTGGGAAAATAATTCCATGCGCCCTTGATCTCAACTTGAAACTTGTTCTTGCCAAAGACATTGAATATATTTCCGCAAGAGATCCGTGTTTATGAAATAGAAGGGTCATGGGTCTACCATTTACAGATGAAGGAGACAACTTAAAAAATCGATCCATGTTAAGGGTAAGTGTGGCCTAGGTCAAGGCTCGGGGGGAACCTCGCCCAATATTCGGGTGATTTTGACTATCCTAGGTCATAATTTCTTATCCACGGGCTAAGCCCACAAGTGACGTACACACTAGCAAACAAAAAAAAAATTAATGAAAATGATTTATTAATTGTGGTTTGTTGAATTATGAAAGGGGATAGTTAACATAGTTTTTATTAAGATAGAGTGATATATTTGAATTTGTGATTGTCAAAAAAATTAATTAAAATAAATGATTTGTTAATTGTGGTTTGTTGAATTGTGAAAGATGATAGTTAAAATAGTTTTTATTAGGGTTCAAGTTCTATTGAGTGATATATTTGGATTTGCTATTGTATTTGTGAATACACACCACCACATATAACAATTATTAAAACAAAATATAAGTATTGGACGACTATAGAAAAACAAATACCTCCATTTATTACATTAACAATTTCTTATGATATTAAAGTTAGATTCATTAACCACTAGATAGATTTTAGCAATCAAATTGTTATAAGGACTCGAAAATTCCTTGTCCCACAAACAAGGGAATGACATTCACCAATTTGATATTTGACTTGACCATAACCTTGAAAATAAATTATTATTATTATTGTTATAATAAAAACAATGCATTATAAACATTATATATAAATAAACATAATTTATTAAACTTATAAATAAGATAATTATACTTAGTATGAATAAAGGCTATGTCATATAAAATTTGGTTAAATTCATATTACACTTAATTGAAATCCATAAAAACTCACAGTCATTTGTCAATCTAAAGAGTTGTTATTCCAAATACAACTCTTTTAGATTGACAAATGAGTGTGAGTTTTTATACGCCTATTCATTTGTCAAATCATGTCCAAAAAACTCAATCTAAAGAGTTGTTATTCCCATGCTTCATAGATATTTATACGTCTATTCATCTTCAATATGTGTACGTGATGGTTAATATTAATTCATGTACACCAGAAATAATCAAGGTTTTTCCTTTTTAAGGTTTTTTAAAATAAAAAATTCAAATTATAACTAAATAAATATTATTTAATGTACATTGTTTAAAAAAAATAATCAAGGTTTTTCCTTTTAAAATTAAAAAAAAAAAAAAAAAAAACCGTAGTATTAAGTAAATCGGTAATTGTTTTAATTATATCCCCAAAACACATTCAGGCAGAGATTTTACTTATTGAGATTATCGAAAAATTTGTCCATTATTTTCGACAAAATTTGTCCATTCTTTTCAGTTTATGGATTTAAGGATGATTACAATATCTACAGAGATTGCATTATCCGCAATGATTTGAAGGTTTATCAAGAACTTAATAAAATCAGCTAAAATTCTAGCTAAAGCCTTAAAATTTAGAAAACCTGGTATTCTGGATATTCCTAGAGTTGTGAAGCACCACTTCTGTCCAATAATTGTTGTAAAAGTAGATAGCGACCACTTCTGTCCAACCGTAGTATTCAACCAATGCTGCAATGGCATCTACCTGGAGGGCGCTGCGAGGAAAACAGATGAAATATGGGTAGCAATGGAAAACCTCACGCAGAAGGCAGAACATGCAGAGAGACAAAACCACGTAATTGTCGTACGTGCCAGGGTTTAATACATACAGAGGAATGTTGAAAATGGTGTCGCAAAAAAAACTTCAATACGTGTTACACTTGGATACGCTACGGAGACGAAACTCTCAAAAAACCCTCCCTTAAAAGAACGCCTTTTGGATAATTAATATATGTTTGAGTTATATTATAATAATATTTATATTTTAATTGAAGTATGAATTAATATTAGTTATGTTTGATTAAGAATTTGGAAAAATCCTCTTAAATAGGGGATAGGTAGTAAATAGGGGATTTGTAATTCTTCATAAAAACCATTGTTTTATCCTGGAGAATTCCACTCTATTATTAATATGGAAAAATAATCTAAACAAATAATGTTCCCTAAGTATAGGTATATATATATAAATACGCATGTATGTATTTATATGTTTTGAGAAAAGTTAACCAATTCCTCATAAAAAAAAGCATTGTTTTACTATGGATAATTCCACTCTATTAAAATATATTAATATGCAAAAATAATTTAAACAAATAAATGTTTCCTATAAATGCATTTTAAGTGTTTATATGTTTTGGGAAAAGTTGAGCAGTTGATAAGTTCTAGTAAAATACCAAATTTACAATAATAAAAAAGTTATATTTGCAAACTAGAAATTTCTAAAGTAATGGAGATTGGAAGTTTTAAAAGTTTTTAACTTTCATGGATATGAAATTCATACTTTACTCATATAAATTCTCCTATTTTTATTCTCAAAGTAGAAGTATATATAAAATCATAACTCTTAAATTATTAAAGGCTTGGAAAATATATGCATGTCCCTTTAACTTTAACTTCAAAATATTTATATAATAATAAATATTAAATTAAGTTTGAAAATATTTATATAATAATAAATATTAAACTAAATTTGTTAGTGATTGGTCTTTTGAGTTCCACCTTGGGAGTGGAAGGGAAAGTGCATGAGAATTAAGTCTGAAGCCATCAGAGCGATGGCATGGACCATCTTGATGTCAGATGGTTGAGAGGTGAGTATGTGAATAAGGTATGAATTAACAAAGATTAAATGAAATATTATATTAGTATATATATAATCATTTTTATTTGGAGCCTACTTTTGGGAGTTACGAATCGATCCCACAAATACCAAGACCAAAAGTCTATTTGGAGCCTACAAATATCAAGACGAAAAAAAAAAAAAAAACCCCAAAGTTGTGGGAGCGATGGCATGGGTATTATATAGTTCTAATTGAATACCCTACTATCTTGCGATTGGGGTGGGAGTGTTGAGAGGAATACAAATCTTTCAAGTGCGAATTGATTTAAATATTCAATATTATTATAATGTGATAATATTATAAATTTTTAATATTGTACATGAAGGAGGTTTAATTACTTAAATTGTTTATTATGTTAAATAATCGTCTAGGTTGGTATAACATTTAATATATAGTAAATGGGCACAATTTTTAAGGTTTTTCCAATGCTAAATACTTTCGGAGTTGACTCTTCAGAGTATTTGGAAGGGGCATGTAAATAAATTTCGAACCCATTGGAGTGATGGTGAGAGTTTTAATATGTCTCACTCATAAATAATTTAATAGTATTAAACCTTGCCTCTATGTGATTGGTGCTCGGAGTAAAGAGAGGGGCGGGCGCACTTATTTCAATAGCGAAGACATTGGAAATGGCTTGAATTGATGTATTAATAAATATAAAATTGAATATAGTTAATCATTTTCCCCAATAAATAGATAAATATGCATATATTTATATATATGTTAAATGAGGTGAAATTTGGTGTGGAGTTGCGTGTTAGAGAGGACAATGAATTATAAACATTAATTGAGATTAGTCAACTTAAGTACATATGTTGGCCTAATTAACCTTATCATGTTAAGTAGTGAATTATGTACTTTAATTAAGGTTAACCAATTTAATTTTCTTATGGCCTAACTAACCTTGTCTTGTTATAGTATAATTACTTATAATTATCTTATGAGTAATAATTAAATCAGTACTAAACTACTTCTAAGGGGAAGAATGAAAAAAGGTAAATACCCATTAATTATCGGGCCATAATTATTAAGTTAATTATTTGGCTAAGAGAAAATTGTGTTTACAAGGGTAATTAAATTGGGGAATATTAATGATTCCTAATAAGGCTTAAGTAATTTGATACCAAAGAGCGATATTTTAAGAAATATCAATGAAGAATTTTAATTGGTTCATAGTAGAGGGAATATTCCTTGATACCTTGGGCTTGGGGTAATGAGATTGTGTGAATCGCTCAAACTCCGAATGGATGTTATCGAGAGGGAATACTCCTCGATAACATAGTTGTCAAAGGGAAGCAAAGATCACACCGGAAAAATGTCCGAGCGACGAATGGTTGTAGCCATGTGTGGAATGAAATTCCACCGTGGAAGTATAGGCTATTGCCTCGTCGGGACGAGGGTGTCACCGCGTTAGTTGTCATGGACACTAAAATGTCATGAGGATGCCACATGGAAGTATGAGAGATGATTCCTATGTAAACCTGAGAATCTTCAGAGGATCATAACTCTTGTCCTAGAGCTCAGTTATGTGCAACTTATTATTGTTGGAGAGATCTTGACGAGAAAAAGACGATGGAGTTTTGATAGAGATGATTCAAGATTATTAGAAGAGGCAAAAAATTAATACCCCATCTCCAAAAAGGTACTTAGGTGGTTATCAGTCTAAGTTATCAGTAAGTTATGCAGTTATACAGTCTAAGTTATACAATTATATAGTTATCAGTCAGTTATACAGTTATGCAGTCTGAGTTATACAGTTATCCTACTCTCAAATATAGTTAAACCAGGGTTCCAAAAGACGGGAGAAACCCATCAAAAAAAGGAAAATATTCTTCTCTTAGAAGGGAAAGAGCTTGCAAACGAGAGTGGAAAAAACCCTCACTACCCTTATTCAGAAAGATAGTAGCAAATTGTAGAGGATACAAGGCATGCCACTCTTTGGAAATTGGTGATGTAGCTAAAGGGAGAAGGTGGAGGATTTGTAGGGAATGGAATGAAGGAATGTTGAATGGGGGAGCTCACATAGTCCAAAAACCCATCCATCCTCTCTTCCCTAGACCCTCGTTACACTCATGAACACATACCAGTCTTTTGGGCTTCAACGAACACCCAACAGGCTATGAGGAATGTTATTGCGGCTATAATTTGGGGCAATTAGGAGTGGCTAGAGGGAACATGAAATAAAACCTCTCTCCCAGTATAGGCATTCCGATAAAAAAATTAAGATCTTAGAAGATGGGATCTCGTAATTAAGCTCCTAGTCAGTGTCGAGGGCCCCATTCCCCATTCATCAAGGGGCATAAGTTGCAAATTAGTCAATCGAGGACCATCATCAAGATGTTGGAGAGTAGAAGATCACAACATACATGTAGATGATGATTGAATATATAATTATAGTATGCAAAGATGAATTTATTGAAAATGAAAATTCTAACGAACACCCAAAGTGTCATGGACAGTGAAAGACATTGAGCATCAATGATAGCTACTCTTCTTTCAAACCTAAGCAACTTACTAACTCTAGAAAATGAAATTTTCTATGTTTTTCGGTGATTGAAATTATTCAGCGACTAAGCAAGCACAAAACATTCCAACCTTTCAGCAGCATGGCATAGAGATGAAGAAAATGTAGGTAGAAGACCTGATTGATTGATCTGAACAACCTAAGGGACCAAGAGAATAACAACCCTAACTCATCTTTACACTCTTTTCGATGTCAAATATTATGATGTGAATATTGACTAGAAGACTAGCAATCTAGTTGATCTTATCCTCGTCAAATAGATGGTGCATGTTGTCGACCTTTAAGTTGTTTTCATACTACTGACTGCGTATATCCTCATAGGTTGCACATTCTGAGACAAAGTGCCACGTTGTCTCCACCACACCCTTATAAGTGTGTTTGGTGTTGTGTAGGTTTCAACCTATATTGACCAATATATCCCATAGTATACAGTCATTTATACAGTCTGAGTTTAAATTATCATTATGTCAGTTACACAGTCTGAGTTTAAATTATTCTTAACTACACATAAATAAACACAGTTACACATAAATAAAAACCACCATCACACAATGTATGTGACTAGTGTCTCACTTTAATATATCTCAATCCAAAAGATCATAAGAATTTTTTTTAATATAAAAGTAGACTCATAATATTGATTTTATTATATCTTAATTTTTAAAATAATAATAAATAATTTTACAAAATTATAATTATACTAAATAATTTAAAATATTTAAAATTATTTAATTTTGATTAAAAAATTAAGATGTAATGTTTAATATATAAAAAAATTGGTAATTATTTAATTATTATTAATTTAAATTTATTAAAATATATATTACCTTAAAAAATTAATTCAATGTCTCAACATAAATTTATGAAATAGGATAATATAAAAAATAAAATTATATTTATTATTAATATAAAAAATAATATCTCTCTGTAACGGGAATAATATTTCTCTGCAGTTTTGAACGGAAATAATATTTCTCCACGATTTTGAAGGAATACGACTTCTCTACGGTTTTGAAGGAATACTACTTCTCTGCAGTTTTGAAATTAATATTTCTTCGAGGTTTGGAATGGGCATACTATTTCTCTGCGGTTTTGAAATTATATCTCTCCATTTTTGAACCGGCATAATACTTTTTTTTTTAAGTAGAAATTTTATTTCTAAGATTATATATCTAGGGTTTTCAACGCATATAATACTTTTTTTTGAAGGAGATATTTTATTTCTAAGATTACATATCTAGGGTTTTGAATGGGAATAATACTTCTCTGTTTATTTATTTATTAGGAGATATTTTATTTCTAAGATTATATATCTAGGGTTTTGAACGAGAATAATCTTTGTAGTTTTTACCTTTTTACCCAAAATAATCTTTGTAGTTTCTCTGGACTTCTCTGTCATTTTCAGAAATTGTTTTTGGCTTCTTCAAAGGGTTGAGCATTTGGACATTTGAAATGAGGTGAGTCACTTTTTACTTTGATTCAATTTTAATTTTAAGTAAAGAGATTTAAATATATTTTATTTATTTATTTATTTTAAGTTTCAGAAGTAAAAGTTCATTTGAGAGATAAAGTCAATCCATAATAATAATTGTTACATCTTTTTTCTCTTCTTTTCAATATGAGCACTCCACCACCTATTCCCAAAACTCAACCTAACAAGGGGAGGCCCCCCAAAATCACCCTAGAGATTCTTTACGATTATATGGAATCAATAGAAAAAATAAGAGAAGACAGATGCCAAAATCCAAATAGAGTTAGAAACATTAGAAAAAAGGAGTGAAGAAAGAGATGTAAAACTCCAAATAGAGCTAGAGGCAATGATTGATAAAAAAAATTAAAGATACCATTCAAACTCAATAGAGGATAGATTCTTAGGGTTCAAGAGTGAATTGCAGACAATGAAGGATAGAATTCAAGAAATGGAAAAACATAAACAATCAACCCAAGAAGGAGGGGTTGAAGAAAATCACAACTTGAGAGATAGGATTCAAGAGCTAGAAGAAAGACTAACCAACAATTTGACACTCAATAATATTGAAAACAAATTGGATATCAAACCCATCAAAGAGGAAATGAATAAGCTAATCGAATTGGACCATGAGCGTAACAAAAGAGCCTTGAACCTCATAATTTTTGGTATAAAAGAACAACAAGAGGAGGATACACTAGCAATAGTAAAAGAAGAATTAAAAAATAAATCACAAATTGATACAACTTGCCTCATAGAAGCAAAGAGGTTAGGAAAAATAATTGATCATAGAGATAGGTTGATCCATTTCAAAGTAAGTTGTAATGACCATAAATATAGCATACTTAGTAAATCTTCGAGCTTAAAAGGGTCAGGAATATTTATAAATGAAGACCTCATTCCCGAAGACCAAGCTAAATTAAGGAAGGAAGTTCAAAAGGTAAAAGAAGCCAGGAAAGAAGGAAAATGGGCAATAATTAGAAATTGAAAAGCTATTGTTAGGGATAGAGACTAGAAGGAAAATAATAAATATGAATTTGAGACACTTGGGATCCTTTTCTGGAATTGTCGTGGCTTTCCATGGCACAAAGGTCCTGTGATAAGTTGGATCCTAAGTGATATTGATATTATCTGTCTGGATGAAACTTGGGAGCATGAGGAGTCTAAGGTCCCTAACATGGAAGGATTTTTCTTATGGTCGGCATGGAACAAAAAATACCACCGTAGAGGGATAGGAGGCACATCTTGTTATATTAGAAAAAGCATTTCTCCTCACATTCAACTTCATAAGATTGACCCTCTTAATCAATACAATTGGATAGAAATTCCAGACACCAATGCTAAGAAGATGTATATAGCAATTTGCTATTTTGCACCTATTAATTCTACTTTTTATAAGAAAAATAACCTAGATAAAAATTGTCCCTATAATAATATAGAACAAGATATTTATAATTTGAAAAATGAAGGTAACATCCTCCTGCTAGGAGACTTTAATGCTAGGACTGCAACTAAACAAGCTACGCTTTTAAGTGATGACTCCAACCATAATCCTTTATGGCTAGATGAGGACCTTGTTTTATCTAATAGCTACAAAAAAAGCTCTGAAGACCTAATTGAGAATTTGTTTGGTACTAAGTTGGTCAAGCTCTGCAGCTCTCAAGACCTAATAATTTGCAATGGAGTAATGAAGTGGCCAAACTCCAACCATATGACTTGTATTCATGGGCTAGGTAGTAGTGTTGTAGATTATGTGATATATGATATCCCCATTTCCAACCAAATAACAACTTTTGACCTTTTAAATGACCATGAGCCTGACTCTGATCATAAACCTTTAACCCTAACTCTAAAATTCTCCATGCATAGGAGCACCATTGAAGAGAATTATGATAATCAAAGGAATTTGAACTTTGACAAAAGTAAAGTTGACATTTTCTTAAAGGATTTAAATAGTAAATTAAACTTCCTAACTTATAAGGACAACATTGAAGAACTCTATCATAATTTTATAACTACCCTTTCCACTTCTATCAACAAGTTCTCTTTCAAGGTGTCCCATAAAAGGAATAATAGAACAACCAACCCTTGGTATGACAAAGAATGTAAAATTGCTAGGAAATCCATTAGGGATGCTTCAAATGAGCCCTTAAAACTTGATAAGATAAATACATACAAAGCCCTAATTAAAAGGAAAAAAAGATATTATATCAATAAAAGGAAAGAGAAACTTTCACAACTATACAAGTTGGATCCTAAGAAGTTATGGAGCCAAATTCTAAAACACAATACTAAAGAAAATAATAGGATTCCCTTAACGGATTGGAATTCCTACCTTAAAAATCTTTACGAGTTCCCTAATGCCATGGACACCATTCCTATTGTCCCTACAAAGGAAGAAGTTTTTTCTTTAGATGACATAGAGTTCGGGGTTAAGGGGTTCGCAAATGGGAAAGCTAAGGACATTGAAGGCTACCAAGCTGAAATTTTTAAAATCGGAGGGCCAATCCTTATCCCTCACATACACAAGCTCTTCAACTTAGCAGTCACGTAGGCCTTCCCTAAACCCTGGATGCAAAGCCTCGTTGTTCCTATTTTTAAAAATGGGGATAAAATCATTCTGTCTAATTATAGGACCGTTATGATTAGCCCAATTTTAGCCAAGCTTTATGGAATTATTTTGGAAAAGAAGATTAGCATTTGGATAGAAAGTCATGGTAAAAGAGCTAAAGGCCAGGCCGGGTTTAGGAGATATCATTCAACTGTGGACCATCTTGTTACCTTTAGGATCATTGCAGAGGAGTTACGCAATACTAAAACCAATCTTTTTTGTTGTTTTGTTGACTTAAAAAAATCTTTTGACATGGTTCCTAGGAAAAACCTTTGGAATAGGTTGGAAGAGATAAAAGTGTCTCTCAAGTTGAGGGATGCTGCAATAAGGATGTATGAGAACATTATTGCTAAGTTTAAAAACATTGAGGGCTGGTCAAAAGAGATTAACTGCAATATCAGAGTCAAACAAGGTTGTCCCTTGTCCCCTATCCTTTTTGGCATATACATTGATAAGTTAGAAGAATGCTTGGAAAAAGTAGGTTGTGTCGGCCCTACTCTCATTGGTATAGTCATCAATCTTCTTCTTTATGCCGATGATATCGTTCTTATGGCAAGGAGTCCCCATGATCTTGAAAACCAACTAAGAATCCTCAAGGACTTTTTCTCCAATATGGGTATGATTGTTAATACTGATAAGACTAAGGTCATGATTATTAAATCCAATAAGATCCTTTATGATACCTTTGTATATGAAAACAACAACTTGGAGGAAGTGACTTCATACAAATATCTTGGAATTGAATTTCACCACAAGCTCAATTGGAATTATAGCATTGACAAAAGGATTATTGGGGTATGGAAAGTTTATTATGGGCTTGAAAACAATTGTAAATCAGTTGATCTTTGGAGTTGGGATAAGAAGAAACTCCTCTTTGAGACTCTTGTTACACCTATTATTCTTTATGGATGTGAAGTCTGGGGCTGTAGTATCTCTCATGAATCCTGGAGAAATATAGAGAAAATACAAAAGAATTTTATAACCTATAATCTCAAAATTAAAGGAAATATGCCCTATCCCATCCTCCTCATCAAAACAAGCCTCTCCCCCATTGAGAGCATGGCTATGACTAGGTACCTAATGTATAAGAACAAGTTAAACAACATGGAAGACAAGAGGCTACCTAAAATTGCTTCAAAATCAAGTCATAACCACCATCAACTCAAGCAAGGATGGCATAAAGACGCCCAGTCTTGGCTAAACTATTGGGGAATCATGGAAGAAACCATTCTGCAGAATAAAGATACTATTAAAAAAATGTCAAATCAAAATTTAAGGAAAAAATGTGGTGTGATAAAGAGTTAGAGGAAAAAGAAAATTAAGGTATTATAAAGATGTAATCAACCCTAATCTAGAAGATCAAAATTATCTATCTATTTTTCCAAGTGTAAAGAAAAAAATAAGCATTTCTAAGATAAGAACAAATTCTCATGAGCTCCATAGTGAAACTGGGTGTTGGTCAATTCCTAAAATGCCATGGGATGAAAGAGTGTGTCACCTTTGTGACACTAAGAAGGTTGAATATGAAAAGCACTTTCTCTTAGATTGTCCAGCCTATAACCATATTATATCTCATTTTCAAAATATTGATCACACTACCAACCTTCCTAACCTCTTAACTCAACAAAAGTATGGTGATCTTGGAAAGCTTCTCTTAATGCTTTTCGAGCACAAAAACAAAATTCTAAAGAATCACAAGTAATCACTTACCATCTTAAGGTCTGATAGACCAATTAGGTCTTAGTGGACGTTAATCGTCATCATCATGTTTGATTTATATTATAATAATATTTATATTTTAATTAGAGTATGAATTAATACTAGTTATGTTGGATTAATAATTTGGGAAGAATCCGCTTAAATTTTGGTGGCCAATAAATCCTATTAAAGTGTGGAGGTAAATCTTTGTATTAGGACCAATTTCCCTAAATTTTGGTAAGAATGGTAAAACACAGTAATAAGGAAAGAAATACACGTAAATAGGGGTAAAAACCATTGTTTTACCATGGAGAATTCCAATCTAAAAAAATATATTAATATGGAAAAATAATTTAAATAAATAAATGTTTCCTTAATATATATATGTGTGTGTGTGTGTGTGTGTGTTTATATGTTTTGGGCAAAGTTGAGCAATTTGTAAGTAAACTCTGGTAAAATACCAAATTTACCATTTAGATATTCTATTGATTGAATAATAAGGTTGAAAGACGTTATATTTGCAAACTATAAATTTCTTAAGAGTGTGTAATGGAGATTGGAAGTTTCTTCCTTCTATGTAAAAGTTTTTAAGTGCACTAAAATTTCCTAGATATGAAATTCATACTTTACACAGATTGGCGATTATTGGAGAAACTTCATTAATGGAGTTATATAAATTCTCATATTAATTTATTATCAACTTAGGAGTAAATATATGTATTTTCATGTATCATTTTACCATGAAAATATTTATATAATAATAAATATTAAACTAAGCTTGTCGGTGATTGGTCTTCGAGTCCCACCTTTGGAGTGGAAGGGAGAGTGCATGAGAATTAAGTTCGAAGCCATCGGAGCTATGGCATGGACATTATCAAGTTTAAGTGCATTTTAAATACTACCCCTTCCCTTCCCTTTCTAGATTGGTTATAGGAGTAACTAGAAGGGTAAGTGCAAATTTACTATCAAGGCTTCAACTTGTGATGAGAATTGTGTTATAAAAGTTTCAATATATTATAATAATTAACCTTTCTCCACCTTAATTGGTTGTCCGAGGTGAGTACGTGAATAACCGTGAATAAGGTATGAATTACCAGAGATTAAACTAAAACATGAAACATTATATTATTATATATATAATCATTTTTATTCGGGGCCTACTTTTCGAAGTTACAAATGGAGCGCACAAATACCAAGACCAAAATTCTATTAGGAGTGGATGGGAGGGAGTGTCATAAAAAACCACAAAGTTGTGGGAGTGATGGCATGAGTGTTATAAAGTTCTAATTGAATGTAATAATATTAAACCCGACTATCTTGTGATTGGGGTCAGAGTGTTGAAAGGAGTACACATCTTTCAAGTCATAATTGATTTAAATATTCAATAGTATTATAATGTGATAATATTATAAATTTTTAATATTACACATGAAGGAGGTTTAATTACTTAAATTATTTATTATGTTAAATAATCGCGTGGGTTGGAATAACATTTAATAAATAGTAAATTGGCACAAGTTTCAATGATTTTCCAGTGCTAAACACTTTCATAGCTTACTCTTCGGAGTATTTGGAAGGGGCATGTAAATAAATTCCGAACCCATCTGAGTGACGGTTAGAGTTTTAATATGTCCCACGCATAAATAATTTAATAGTATTAAACCTTGCCCCTGTGTGATTGGTGGTCAGAGTAAAGAGAGGGATCCACACGTTTCAATAGCAAAGACATTGGAAATGGCTTGAATTGATGTAATAATAAATATCAAATTGAATATAGTTAATCCTTTTTCCCAATAAATATGCATATATTTATATATATGTTAAATGACGTGAAATTTGGTGTGGAGTTGCGTGCTAGAGAGGACAATGAATTATAAACATTAATTGAGATTAGTTAACTTAAGTACATATGTTGGCCTAATTAACCTTATCATGTTAAGTAGTGAATTATGTACTTTAACTAAGGCTAACCAATTTATGTTTGTTATGGCCTAACTAACTTTGTCATGTTATAGTATAATTACTTATACTTATCTTATGAGTAATAATTAAATCAGTACTAAACTACTTCTTAGCAGAAGAATGAAAAAAGGTAAATACGCATTAATTATCAAGCCAGAATTATTAAGTTACTTATTTGGCTAAGAGAAAATTATGTTTACAAGGGTAATTAAATTGGGGAATATTAATTATTCCTAATAAGTTTTAAGTAATTGGATACCAAAGAGTGGTATTCTAAGAAATATCAATGAATAATTTTAATTGGTTCATAGTGGAGGGAATATTCATTGATACCTTGGGATCAAGGTAATGAGATTATGTGAATCGCTCAAACTCTGAATGGATGGTATCGGGAGGGAATATTCCTCGATATCATAGTCATCGGAGGGAAGCAAAGATCATGCCAAAAAAAGGTCCGAGCGACGAATGGTTGTAGCTCTGTGTGGAATGAACTTCCACCTTGGTAGTATAGGCTAGTGCCTTGTAGAGACGAGGGTGTCACCACGTTAGTTTGCATGGACACTGAAATGCCACGAGGATTCCAAATGGCAGTATGAGAGATGATTCCTATGTAAACCTGAGAATCTTCAAAGGGTCATAACTCTTGTCCCAGAGCTTAGTTCTGTGCAAACTTACTATCGTTGGAGAGATCTTGATGAGCAAAAGATGGTGGAGTTGTGATAGAGATGATTCAATATTATTAGAAGAGGAAAACATTTAATACCCCATATCCAAAAAGGTACTTAGGTGGTTGGGTGACATAGTGGAATCAAAGAGAGAAACAACACTTGGCCTTCTTGGGCTCATGAACGAGTCAAACAAAATTTTATTACAAAAATTTTAAGGGGTAACACCCTATCTTACCCCATTCATAACAGGATTATTTAAACCACTACTAAAGAGAGTAACAAAATTTTTTGTTGTTGTTATATGTTCTAAAAATCTAAACGGTGTGTTGCTAGTGTTCCAAATAATGAAGCTGACTTCACCTTACAAATTGCATGTGTTGTTCATAAACTAGTATATAATTAACTAACAAAAAATGTTTTATCAGTAGTCAAACAATCAATGGACAACAAGGAAAGCTACATCGTAAAGAATGGTGACACACCATGAGTTGGGGGAAATCTCTCACAATAGAGAAGAAGAATCTGATGAGAGGAGGGCATTGGAAACCCCTCCAAATTTGGTTGAAACTATAAGAAGCCTCATGAAAGAGTTACAGAGTTGTAAATATGACAATGAAAGGTTGATAATAGAACAGGAAAAACAAACTAAAATTAATGCAGTCCTACTACAAAGCCTATCAGATATACACAGGTAGGTGCAACATGGGCCAAAAACCAGTAATGTGGATATACATCATACTAAGAAAACCCAAATTCCACCTAAGATACAAAAGCATGGTCATAAAAGTAGCCACACAAGGAGAAGCACCTCAAAGAAGGCCCGACATGGAGCCAAGAGACATTCGATTATAGAATACTTTAGTGAGGAAACTGGCAACTCCAAGGAATTGTCTAGTAGTGATACTAGTTTACATTCTCAGAGGAGAATAAAGAAGATGGAACATTCCAAGAGCCATGACCCTTAAAAGTTTAAGAAATCCAAACTACCCACTTTCGATGGAGAAATTGAAAAGGGGGAAGAATCAAAAGTTTGGCTACTTGGATTGAAGAAGTAGTCCAAAGTCCATGACTACTCTGAAAAATTAAAGGCCCAAATATCCATTTTCAACTTGAATGGAAAGTCCTCCATTTGGTGGGAGGACCTTAGGAATGTGAAAGGAATCCATGAGAAGGAATTGTCATGGAGCAGGGGATGAGTCAACCGAGGTGGTCACCAGGGGTAGTTCAACATCCATAGGGCCCAATGGTTGGAATCCCAACCCCACCTGAAAGGGGTTGTGGCCAATTGAGCTATGCAGGGCTTGGTTGTAGCTATGTTGGACATAGGGAAGACTCTCATCCCATGTGCAGGGGTGTTTTGAATTGTACATGCGTAGGATATGTATGATCATTCGATTGACGACCTCAGTTTGGCCATTTGTCTAGGGGTGGAAGGAAGTGGATTTGGTGAGCTTGGTATCCAGCAGTGACCAGAGGCTCGACCATAATTTCCTGAGGAACCGACTATCACGGTATGAGATAATGGTTTGTAGGATCCCAAAATGTACCCATACTCATTCAAATAAGAACTTGGCAATGGATTTTGTTGTGATGTTCTTCTTGCAGGCGGCTATAATCGCCATCTTAGAAAAGCGATCAACAACCATAAAAACACAGTCATTTCCCCTCTTGGTGGATGGGAGGTCGGACATGTAGTCTATTGAGATGGATTCCCATGGCCTGTCAGGAGTAGGAAGAGGGGTATACAGGCCCTGTTTCTTAGTGGTCGATTTGGCAATAGCACATGCGGTACTGGACCTGATATACTTGTCGACATCCTGTCAAAGTTTTGGCCAATAGAAATGTTTCTGTAGCACTGCCACTGTATTTTCGACGCCAAAGTGTCCTTCCACCCGACTGTAGTGATCTTCCCAAATTAGCTTTGTGCATTCTCTTGATGGAACACAAAGATGGCCCAAAAGACACAACAACCCATCTTGAATAAGGAAATTAGTGACCACTGAGTTGGTGCCCAACATTTGGTAGGTGGTGGAGAAGTCAGGATCTATCTCATAGAGGTGGGGCCATTCAGAGGTCTCATGGGCAAAAGATTCTAGCACCATGGTGAGTGCTGCGACTGGGGGTCGGATGAGGCAATCAGAAACTCGATTGGTACTTCCTGTTTTATACTTGATATTGAGGTGGAACTTTTGTAAGTATGTGGACCACCACTTCTGATGGTGGTCATTCTACAATTTTCCTTGGTTCTGCATGAACTGTAGTGGCTTGTGATGAGTGTGGATGATTGTCTCCTTCCCAAGAATGTAATGTCTCCACTAGAGGCATGCTTGCACAATGGAGTACATTTCTTTGTCGTAATTAGGGTAATTACGGATAGCATTTGATAGTGTCTCACTATGATATTCCACGGGGTGGTCATGTTGAGTGAGAATGACATCCACAACATAGTCTGAACCATCTGTCTCGATCTCAAAGGGATCTTGCAAGTCTGGTAATGAAAGTACTGAGGCTGAGCACAAATTATTCTTCAAGTCATTGAAGGCTTGTTGTTGGTACATGCCGCACACAAATATTTCATTACCACTACCCCTGGTTACTTGGCTGAGGGCCCATGCGATGTGAGAGAATCCCAACATGAACCTGTGATAGAAATTTGTGAGGCCCAAGAAGCTCCGAAGTTCAGTGAGTGTGGTTGGGGCTAGCCAGTCATGGATGACCTAGATGTTGGATGGATCCACATGCACACCATGTTGATCAACGATGTAGCCTAAGTAATGAAACCTATCCATGCCGAAGGATAATTTTTCCAAGTTTTCATATAGTTTGTGTTGTTGCAGGGTGTACAAAACCTATTGAATGTGCTGCAAGTGTTCCGCCCAAGTCTTATTGTAGATGAGAATGCCATCCAGTTACACCACTACAAAAGTATTGGTCAAAGGTAGTAGGATATCATCCATCATCCTCATAAAATTTGTTGGAGCATTTTTCAAACCAAAGGGCATGACCAGTCATTCAAAAAGACCTTCTTTTTACTTGAAGGCGATCTTCCATACATCTATATGTTCTATTGGGACCTGGTGGTAGCCAGACTTCAGATCAATCTTATTGAAGTATTTGGGCCCCGTGAGTTGATCAAGGAGGTCATCAATTTGGGTAATCGGGTATCGGTTCCGAACTATGATTTTATTCAGGGCCCGGTAATCAATGCAGAGTCGTCAGGTCTCATATTTCTTCTGCACCAACACGATTGGGCTCCCACAAGGAGATGATATGGGACGTATGTGCCCCCTGTGGAGAAGTTCCTGGATTTTCCTCTTGATCTCCTTTTTTTCTAACAAAGAGTGGTAGTAGACTATCCCATTGGGTAGCGGTGCGCCTGGGGTCAGATCGATGGGATGCTTGACCTGGCAGTGCAGAGGTACCCGAGTAGGAGAGGAAAATATATCTAAGTATTCTTCCATGACCTTACCCACTTGCTTATGTTGTGCAAAGAGATCGTCCGTGGAGGCCCTGGATGTGGCTACGATCTTTCGCTCACTCTGAGAGCCAATCGCGAAGAAGAAAAATTTCCCGATCTGAGAGATGACCTTCCTACATTGCTTGGTAGAGATCATGGAAATAGAACTAGGAGGGATTGCCTTGGGTATCCTGTACAATTTCTTTTTCAAAGTAAAAATAACAGTACGAGGCCTAGACTCATATACAACATGATGTTTCCATAAATAAGGTTGTCTCAAAAGAATATTACAAACTTCGAGAGGAGCAACATCACACAATACCTCGTCTTTGAAGGGCTTGATGTCATATGACAAATGACAGTGTTCGCTAACGTGGAGATAGATTCCTTAGTAAAGCCATCCAATGGTTTAGGCTTGTGGGAAAGGCGTTGTCGGTAGGGCCAACTGCTTGATGACCTCTGCTAAGATGAGGTTCTTTTGGCTACTGCTATCAATGATGAAGTGCAGTGAGGTGCCTTTTACCCACATCTGTGAATGGAAGAGGCACTTGTCTTCTTCTGGCTCATCTGGTTCACTAGGCTGGAGCTTGGTGGTAGCAACGATGGCACTGGATTCTGCGTCAATGATCTGTCTTCCCCTTTCTAATTCTGAATCAGATTTAGAACCCACATCTGATTCAGAGGCTTTCACTTTGGCCACTAGTGATTTCTTTAAGCGGCATTTAGTAGTGTTATGCCAAGGGATCTTATGGAAGTCGCACCACTTCCTGGTATCTTTCTTTGTATTTTCGATGTCCTTATTTGCTTGTGGCTTGGACCGGTTGTCTTGATACTGTCCATCTTTTCTTTGTCCTTTGTTCTGTGGGTTGGGGTTGCCCTTTCCTGGCTTTTTCTATGAGGGCTTCCCAAGCTCAAATTGCCGCATCTTGTAAGTTTTAAACCTGCGAAGTAAAGCAATGCATATATATTCTTAAGAAATACAGAAATTAATCAATGGCTCATACACAGAATACACAAAGATCTTTACCGGAAACCCTCAACCGGGAAAACCTTTCTTTTTTCATTATATCGAATTTCACCATTCGCCATACAATATATACAATGTTTTTAGGTATTCCG
>ML777150.1:130716-142592 GCA_009831015.1 Picea engelmannii
ACAGAGATCTTTACCGGAAACCCTCAACCGGGAAAACCTTTCTTTTTTCATTATATCGAATTTCACCATTCGCCATACAATATATACAATGTTTTTAGGTATTCCGTAGATACCAAAACCCTAATCCCTTAATCCGGGATTAAGTTACAACTCAGCTAAAAATAGCAAAATCCGCTAAAAATAGCAAAAAACCGCCCAAAGGTGAAGGGATCGTCAGACGCAGTCGTCGTATCTGATGCACCCACACACACACACACACATGCAAAGAATATAACACATACCCAACACATCTTTTTTTTGATATTCTACTCTATTTTGACGGCATATCGGTAGGCCGCACCCAAGGACGAGATGTCTGTAAATTCCATTTCGGTCTATATGTATCTATACAGAGCACTATGATACTTGAGAACTAGATGTCGCTCTGAATCTTTGATACCCAGCTTGGTGTGAAAGGTATGGAAGATATTTTTGAACTCTGACATTGCTTAGTCTCTTTCTTGCCGCAGTGTGGTCCATTTGGTATAAAAGTCATCATAACTTCTAACATGGTAGTATTGTTCCTTAATAGCATCCCTAAAGGATTCCTAGGTGGTCATGACTGTAAATAATGAGGGTTCCTCTATTTCCTTTTTCTCGGAGAACGTTTCCCACCAATCTTTGACATGAGGAACAACTTTGAGGGGTGAAAAAGTAATATTTTCTCTATTCAAAAAGTTGTGGATAGAAAAATACCCTTCTAGTAGATTCAAACACTTGTCTACAACATATACGTCTATTTGAACTTCAAATATAAGAATATTGAATTTGATTTGTACCTTGAAGGGGGCGACGCCTCCGCTTGAGGAAGATGTGTTGCGTGTTGGTAGCCTTCAAAGGATTTGCGTGAAATTATCCATCATCTCGTTCCTCTGTTGCATGAGGGATTCCTCAAGCAATATTTTGAAAGGATCTCATGTCCCGTCATATTTCTTTTCTCCTGCCATGAGAGGTCGCTTGGGCATGTGAGAGGCTTTTTCCTCAAGAGAAACAAGCTCGAGACCCAATACATTGTACCCTGACCTCGTTGGGGACATGCATTAAGACGACAAGGAGCAGACCGCTCTGATACCACTGATCCAGATTTTATGAGAAGAACGAAATGAATATAGATTATTAAAATATGCTTAAAACATAATAACATAGATTCAGTAAAATTGGTTTTCTATTCAATAAGGAAATAAGCTGAAACTGTAAAATGCAACAAAAAACAAGCTTTCTAGAATGGTGGCAGCTTATCTTTGAGAAGAGATGTGATGGTTGCGTTCATTCACAAGAACATGATTAAAATGAGGCTCTGAAGTCATTTTTACAATAAACAGGAATGTCAAAAACCCTATACATAAAAAAACATAACCCTAGGAGATGAAGTGCCAAAATTCATGTGGGCCCCGTTTAGGTAAGTTAGTACATCAACTTCCCGAGGTCGTAACTTTTGCATACGATCTTCGTTTTAGGCGCACGATAGCCCGTTGGAAAGGTATTGTTGAGGAGAATCATTTTGAGAGCTCAATCAGAGCCTTTGGCTCTCATTGAGAACCTAAATCCCAAAAAACCTTCATTTAGGCCCTCAAAATGGCCTCGGAAAAAACTGCTAAAAAGAGTAAATTGCCAAAATTGCCAGAAATTTGTTTTGAACGAGTTGGAAAAGGTGGGTGGCCACTGATATCCACCTAGATCATCAAGATAGTACAAATCACAATACATTAATATATCAAAAAACTTATTGAGTTGATGAGGTATGTGCCCTACATAAAGGATGAAAAGGTAAAGATGCAACGATGTATTAGTGGACTACCTTAGTCCTTCCGCGAAAAAATTGAGTTTGATGAAACTAAGACTTTAGAAGACACTATTCGAAAGGAAAGGCACTTCTATGAGAAACTCAAGAACAAGGCAGAAAATCATAAGACTGGAAGAGGAAAAGTAAATTGGGATTCAAGAAGAATGGGTTTAAATCCTCAAGGTTTAAGAGTCAAGGAAAAAGTTCTAAGATAAGCCTTCCTACTAAAAGTGTGTATCAGAAAAATTTCCCATCTCAGATTGGGAATAAAACCTTTGTATCACCCCCTAGAAAGACCGATAATACAAACAACGAACCCTTGAAATGTTGGGGTTGTGGAGAAGAACATGCGTTGAGGGAATGCCCACATGGGAAAAAAGACAATAGGAGAGTCTACAACATCCATAAGGATACCACAGTCTGTGATGTATCTAGGAGCATGCCACAAATTTATGCAGCCTTAGATAATATAAAATCTTTCCACCAAGCTTCAGTGGTGGAGATGGAAGGTATGATTTCCAACCATCTAGTTTCCATTTTAAATGACCCTAGCTCTAATCTGAGTTATATTTCCCTTCAAATTGTTGAGAAATGTAAAATGCATCAAGTAAAACATGTTAAATCATGGGTGGTACAACTAGACACTAGAAGAAAAAGAAAAGTGACAGAGGTCATACCAACATGCCAATTCATTATGAATGGATTGTCCACCCAAGCAACCCTAAACATGCTTCCTTTAGGATCTTATGACCTGTTGATTGGAATGGATTGGTTGGCTACCCATAAAGCCAAGTTGGACTATTTTAATAAAACATTGGAGTGTGAAGATGAAGAAGGGAGAAAAATAACCCTACAAGGAATTCAAAATCCTGTCTCGGTGAGACAAATATCATCCCTTCAAGTGAATAAGTGTTGCAGAAAAAGATGTCCTTTGTACGCAATACAAGTGTTGAAATATGTTGAGGAAAATAAACCAAGACTATAGGACCATCCTATACTAAGAGAGTACAAAGATGTATTTTTAGAAGAGGTACTAAGTCTACCTCTAAGAAAAGATATTGACTTTTCAATAGAAATTGTACCCGGAGTGGTGCCAATGTCTAGAGAACCCTATAGAATGAGTACACCAGAGCTAGTTGAGCTCAAACTACAACTAAAGGAGATGTTGTAAAAATGTTGCATTTCACCTAGTGTATCTCCTTGGGAGGAACCCACTTTGTTTTTGAAGAAGAAGGATGGCACACTTAGGTTTTTCATAGACTATATACAACTTAATAATATGACCATTAAGAATAAGTGTCCTTTGCCAAGGATTGATGACTTGTTTTACCAATTAAGGGGTGCTACAATTTTCTCCAAGATTGACTTGAGGTTTGGATACCATCAAGTCCGAATTAAGGATGGAGACATCCACAAACCGCCTTTAGGACGAGGTATGGGCACTATGAATTTGTGGTGGTTCCATTTGGGCTTACCAATGCACCAACCACCTTTATGTTCTTGATGAATAATGTACTCAGCAAGTTCTTGGACATATTTGTGTTAATTTCCATTGATGATATCCTAATATATTCTAAGAGTAGGGAATAACATGAAGAACATCTCAAGTTAGTGCTTCAAATGCTAAGAGACCATCGACTCTATCTAGATTTTAGTAAGTGTGACTTTTTCCAAAATTTAGTCCATTACTTAGGCCATGTTATCTCTGAAGGAAGAGTGGCACTTGATCCTGACAATATCAAATCCATTATGGATTGGCCTACCCAAAAATATGTATCTGATATCAGATCCTTTATGGGCCTAGCAGGTTACTATATAAGGTTCATAAAGGGATTTTCCAAGATTAGTTTCCCAATCACCTCCCTTTAGAAAAAGGGAGTTAAATTCATTTGGACATCAGAATGTGAAGAGAGATTTCAGCACTTGAAATACCTTCTAACCAATGCACATGTGTTGAACATTGC
Organism: Picea engelmannii; assembly: GCA_009831015.1. Lineage (NCBI taxonomy): Eukaryota > Viridiplantae > Streptophyta > Pinopsida > Pinales > Pinaceae > Picea > Picea engelmannii. Next base: position 134,503 of record ML777150.1, read on the forward strand.
AGACCCAAACAAGGAATTCCTTGTGTGTGTAGATGCCTGCAATGAAGATATTGGAGGAGTCCTTATGCAATAAGGGCATGTGATTTGCTACGAATCCATAAAATTGAATGAGCATGAAATCAATTATATGACCCATGATTTGGAATTGGCTTCCATAGTACATGCTTTAGAAATGTGGAGGCATTACCTCCTAGGTAGAAGATTTGTACTTATGACAGACCATAGTGAGTTGAGATATATGTTTGATCAACCAAAACTCAATGCTAGACAAGCTAGGTGGATGGCTCTCCTGAGTGAGTTTGATTTTGAAATCAAACATATTAAAGGAAAAGAAAATAGGGTGGTTGATGCCCTTAGTAAAAGTATGAAAGTGATTCACTTGGCAGTTGTAAGTAGCTATGAACCAGACATCAAGGAGAGAATCAAAAGTGAACAAGAACCAGATGTGTTTTTCAAGATTATGAAATCATACCTAGAGCAAGAGCCCACAAGGATGAAATATGAGGGCTATCAATTGTTGAATGATGGCCTACTAACTTACAAAGGTAGGTTGTATATTCCAGATTGTGACGACTTGAAGAGGTTCATAATGGATGAACTACATAAAATACCATATATTGGTCATCCAGGTTATCAGAAAATGATCACAACCACTAAGAAACTGTTTTATTGGCTCGGACTAAAAAAGGACAAAACTGATTACTTAGATAAATGTCTAGAATGTCAACAAGTTAAGGCTGAGCACTAACATCTAGCAGGGTTGTTGCAGCCCCTACCAATTCCCGAATGGAAATGGGAAACCATCTCCATTGATTTCATCATTGGATTGCCTAAATGAACCAAGCAGAATGACGCCATTATGGTAGTTGTAACTAAGCAAGGCTTCTCACTTTATCCCCGTAAAGTCAACTCGCAAGGAAATATATATTTTGAATATTTTCATCAAAGAAATATTTAGACTGTATGGCATGCTTAAGGAAATCATAGCAGACAGAGATATAAAATTTAGTTCAAATTTTTGGAAATATTTGTTTCTTGGATTTGAAACTAAATTTCTATTCAGTACAACCTATTACCCTCAAACTGATGGGAATACATAGAGGGTAAACCAAGTGTTAGAGGAAATTTTAAGGTTGCATGTGATGCATCAACCCAAGAAGTGGGAAGACTACCTACCACTGGTAGAATTTTCTTATAACAATGGCTAGCAAGAGTCATTGAAGATGAACCCTTTTGAGGCTCTCTATGGTATACAATGCAATATTCCAATCAGTTGGAATAACCCAATAAACAAAATTACACTTGGGCCATACATGCTAAAAGAAATGGAACAACAAGTAGTTCAAATAAAACATAATCTAAAAGTAGCTCAGGATAGACAAAAAAGCTATGAAAATAGAAAAATGACTCCTAGAGAATTCAAAGCACGGGATCATGTGTATCTTCGAGTTAGGCCCATAAAATGTTCCTTGAGAATAGGAACTTGTGCCAAGATAGCACCTCAATTTTGTGGACCCTTTGAAATTTTGGACAGAGTGGGACCTGTAGCATATAGACTAGTACTCCCTCCCATAGTGAAGGCACATAATGTTTTACATGATTCTAATCATATAATTGATTGGTTTGTGATTCAAGTGGAACCAGAGGGATAATTCCTACCATAACCATAATGCATAATAGACAGGAAATAAATTCCATCCAAGAACATAACCATTGCACAAGTCAAGGTGTAGTGGAAACACTTTGGTATAGATGAAGCTACATGGGAAATGGAGGATACCATGAAACAAGCATACCCATTTTTGTTTATTGCTATACTTACATATCACATCGGAAGGTAGAACATCGAGGACGTTGTTTCTTTAAGGGGGAGGGGATTGTAATACCCTTGTTTCCCCCAACTTGTAAATATAACTATAGCCTACTAAAAGACTATGGGCATACTGATTATGTGTGAATATTGGAATTGATGAACTTTTTGATACAAGGTAATGTATATATATTTTTGTTACTAATTAAAATGGAAATTGTTGCATAATTGTTGAAGGGGTTTCCAAGGTAGGTCATGATGCATGAGAGAGATGGTGAGGGGAACCGATAACGGTTGAGATGACCCCTACCAGACCAATACTCTATTGAATTTAAATTGTTAGACCCAGAACAGTCCTATGACCCAAAGAATTTAATTACTAGTCAAACTGGTAGTTGGGGAGTCTTTCTCAAGAGTCAATGAGGAAATGGGAAGAGTACCCATCTGAAAACTCCCTGACCTGACCCACGAAATGGAGATTTGGACCCATGAAATCTTGTTGAGAAAGGAAAGAAAAGACAGGAAATTCATGGGAAGAGATCATGTGCATCTATTTTGTTCTAAAGAGAACTGAAAAACAAATTTGTTCTGGGTACATGAATTGTTGGGCAACGTTTTTTACCCAAGATAATAAATGGGGTTGCAGAGAAGATGAGTGACTGGGGAATCACTCATTACAGACCCCCTTGCTTGGTGGATAGAAAACCAATCTTCCAAGTTCCTCTAGGAGGAGGAGAGTAACCTCTGTCCCTGGTTGTTGTTGAACAGAAGGAAGAGTCTCTCTCTGAGCATCATGATCTAGCTAGGGGGTGGCCAGTGGTAAATCCATCCAGGAGTTTTTGTACCTAAGGTTGGGTGGAAAAGGGAACCCCTTCCAACAGTTGCATCACCATCTGGTTCCTAGATAAGTATATTTGGTTAAATCTCTGTAGCATTTGGATCACAAAAAAATTTAGAATATGTTTTATAACTGTATAAGTTTGATTTTTGACAAAAGTGACTTGAGAAATTTAAGTAAAATAAAGAGAATGTCTTAGCTGAAGCGCATTTGATTTAATTCATTATCTCTTGACTATCTATGTGTTAGAATAAGATTTATGGAAGTGGATGTTGTGCTTGAATATGATGCACATTTTAATGCATGCTTGGGAAAGGATGATTGAACAATTAAAAATCTCTATAAAACATCTGAAAGAAGAGAGAGTGATTTTTCTGCATAATAATGTTTAATTTATTATTTCCTCAAATCCTACACTAGAAAGCTTAGAAGATATCGGATCTGTGTGGACTTTAGGAAATAATCTCAAATATGAAAAAATATTAAAAGTCCTTATAAATGATTATTGAGGAAAAATAATTAGGAAATAAACATGAAATTTTCCTAATTGAATTAAAATACAAAAGTTCTCAAAATTCTATTTGGGGCATAAATAAAGAATTATGTTAAACTTGTGTTAAATATCCTAAATTTGGGAAGAATCCCCTTAAATTTTGGTGGGTAGTAAATCTTGGTAGAAATATTGAATTTACTATGGAGGTAAATCTTTGTCTAAGGACCAATTTCCTTAAATTTTGATAAGAATAGTAAAACACTGTAATAAGGAAAGAAATGTAGGTAGATAGGGGATTAGTGACCCCTGGTAAAAACCATTGCTTTACCATGGAGAATTCCACTCCAAGAAATATGGAAAAACAATTTAAACAAATATATGTTTCTTGAATATAAGTATATATATGTAAATGCATTTATGTATTTATACATGTTTTTAAGGGCAAAGTTGAGAAATTGGTAAGTTCTGGTAAACTCTGGTAAAATACCAAAGTTACCATTTAGATATTCTAAATTTTTTAACCCGATGGAGTAATGGAGATTGGAAGTTTCTTCCTTCTGTGTAAAAGTTTTTAACTGCACTGAAATTTCGTAGATATGAAATTCATACTTTACTAAGAGAGATCGATGATTCTTAGGAGTATGTATAAAATGCATAATTCATGAGAATTAAGTTTTAATCCATGTGAGAAATGGAATGGAAGAAATTATGAAGTTTAAGTGCATTTTAAATATTACCCCTTCCCTTTCGTGATTGGTTAACGGAGTAACGAGAAGGGTACATGCAAATTTACTCTGAAGGCTTCAACTTGTGATGAGAATTATGTTATAAAAGTTTCAATATATTATGATAATTAACCTTGCTCCATCGTAATTGGTTGTTATATGAAGCCTACTTTTCGGAGTTATCAACGGAGCACAGAAATACCAAGACCGAAAGTCTATTCGGATTTGAATTTTCAGAGTGGATGGGAGGGAGTGTCATAACAAACCCCGAAGTTGTCAGAGTGATGACATGGGTGTTATAAAGTTCTAATTGAATATAATAATATTAAACCCTACTCTCTTGTGATTGGGGTCGGAGTGTTGAGAGGAGTACACATATGTCAAGTCCGAATTGATTTAAATATTCAATAGTATTACAATGTTATAATATTATAAATGTTTAATATTTCACATGAAGGAGGTTTAATTACTTCAATTATTTATTATGTTAAATAATTACAGGGTTGGTATAACATTTAATATATAATAAATAGGCACAAGTTTCAAGGATTTTCCGGTGCTAAACACTTTCATAGTTGACTCTTCGGAGTATTTGGAAGGGGCATGTAAATAAATTTCGAACCCATCTGAGTGACGGTTAGAGTTTTAATATGTACCACGCATAAATAATTTAATAGTATTAAACCTTGCCCCTGTGTGATTGGTGGTCAGAGTAAAGAGAGGGATCCACACATTTCAATAGCGAAAACATTGGAAATGGCTTGAATTGATGTAATAATAAATATCAAATTGAATATAGTTAATTCCTAAAATGCCATGGGATGAAAGAGTGTGTCACCTTTGTGACACTAAGAAGGTTGAATATGAAAATCACTTTCTCTTAGATTGTCCAGCCTATAACCATATTATATCTCATTTTCAAAATATTGATCACACTACCAACCTTCCTAACCTCTTAACTCAACAAAAGTATGGTGATCTTGGAAAGCTTCTCTTAATGCTTTTCGAGCACAAAAACAAAATTCTAAAGAATCACAAGTAATCACTTACCATCTTAAGGTCCGATAGACCAATTAGGTCTTAGTGGACGTTAATCATCATCATCATGTTTGATTTATATTATAATAATATTTATATTTTAATTAGAGTATGAATTAATACTAGTTATGTTGGATTAATAATTTGGGAAGAATCCGCTTAAATTTTGGTGGCCAGTAAATCCTATTAAAGTGTGGAGGTAAATCTTTGTATTAGGACCAATTTCCCTAAATTTTGGTAAGAATGGTAAAACACGGTAATAAGGAAAGAAATACACGTAAATAGGGGTAAAAACCATTGTTTTACCATGGAGAATTCCAATCTAAAAAAATATATTAATATGGAAAAATAATTTAAATAAATAAATGTTTCCTTAATATATATATATATATATATATATATATATATATATATATATATAAATTCATTTATGTGTTTATATGTTTTGGGCAAAGTTGAACAATTTGTAAGTAAACTCTCGTAAAATACCAAATTTACCATTTAGATATTCTATTGATTGAATAATAAGGTTGAAAAACGTTATATTTGCAAACTATAAATTTCTTAAGAGTGTGTAATGGAGATTGGAAGTTTCTTCCTTCTATGTAAAAGTTTTTAAGTGCACTAAAATTTCCTAGATATGAAATTCATACTTTACACAGATTGACAATTATTGGAGAAACTTCATTAATGGAGTTATATAAATTCTCATATTAATTTATTATCAACTTAGGAGTAAATATATGTATTTTCATGTATCATTTTACCATGAAAATATTTATATAATAATAAATATTAAACTAAGCTTGTTGGTGATTGGTCTTCGAGTCCCGCCTTTGGAGTGGAAGGGAGAGTGCATGAGAATTAAGCTCGAAGCCATTGGAGCTATGGCATGGACATTATCAAGTTTAAGTGCATTTTAAATATTACCCCTTCCCTTCCCTTTCTAGATTGGTTATAGGAGTAACTAGAAGGGTAAGTGCAAATTTACTGTCAAGGCTTCAACTTGTGATGAGAATTGCGTTCTAAAAGTTTCAATGTATTATAATAATTAACCTTTCTCCACCTTAATTGGTTGTCTGAGGTGAGTACGTGAATAAGCGTGAATAAGGTATGAATTACCGGAAATTAAATTAAAACATGAAACATTATATTATTATATATATAATCATTTTTATTCAGGGCCTACTTTTCGATACCAAGGCCAAAATTCTATTAGGAGTGGATGGGAGGGAGTGTCATAAAAAACCCCAAAGTTGTGAGAGTGATGGCGTGGGTGTTATAAAGTTCTAATTGAATATAATAATATTAAACCCTACTATCTTGTGATTGGGGTCGGAGTGTTGAAAGGAGTACACATCTTTCAAGTCATAATTGATTTAAATATTCAATAGTATTATAATGTGATAATATTATAAATTTTTAATATTACACATGAAGGAGGTTTAATTACTTAAATTATTTATTATATTAAATAATCACATGGGTTGGTATAACATTTAATATATAGTAAATGGGCACAAGTTTCAAGGATTTTCTAGTGTTAAATACTTTCAGAGTTGACTCTTCGAAGTATTTGGAAGAGGCATGTAAATAAATTTCGAACCCATCTGAGCGACGATTAGAGTTCTAATATGTCCCACCCATAAATAACTTAATAGTATTAAACCTTGCCCCTATGTGATTGGTGGTCAGAGTAAAGAGAGGGGTCCACACATTTCAATAGCGAAGACATTGGAAATGGCTTAAATTGATGTAATAATAAATATCAAATTGAATATAGTTAATCCTTTTCCCCAATAAATATGCATATATTTATATATATGTTAAATGACGTGAAATTTGGTGTGGAGTTGTGTGCTAGAGAGGACAATGAATTATAAACATTAATTGAGATTAGTCAACTTAAGTACATATGTTGGCCTAATTAATCTTATCATGTTAAGTAGTGAATTATGTACTTTAATTAAGGTTAACCAATTTAAGTTTGTTATGGCCTAACTAACCTTGTCTTGTTATAGTATAATTACTCATAATTATCTTATGAGTAATAATTAAAACAATACTAAACTACTTCTAAGGAGAACAATGAAAAAAGGTAAATACCCATTAATTATCGGGCCATAATTATTATGTTAATTATTTGGCTAAGAGAAAATTATGTTTACAAGGGTAATTAAATTGGGGAATATTAATTATTCCTAATAAGGTTTCAGTAATTGGATACCAAAGAGTGGTAAATATCAATGAAGAATTTTAATTTTTTCATAGTAGCGAGAATATTCCTTGATACCTTGGGCTCAAGGTAATGAGATTGCACGAATCGCTCAAACTATGAATGGTTGTTCTCGAGAGGGAATATTCCTCAATACCATAGTTGTCAGAGGGAAGAAAATATCACACCAGATAAAGGTCTGAGAGATGAATGGTTGTATCCCTGTGTGGAATGAAATTCCACCATGGCAGTATAGGCTAGTGCCTCGTCGGGATGAGGGTGTCACCACGTTAGTTGGTTTGGACACTGAAATGTCACGAGGATGCCACATGGAAGTACGAGAGATGATTCCTATGTAAACTCGAGAATCTTTGGAGGGTCATAACTCTTGTCTCAAAGCTTGGTTCTATGCAAACTCATTGTTGTTGGAAATCTCTTGACAAGAAAAAGGTGATGGAGTTGTGATAGAGATTATTCAATATTATTAGAAGAGGTGAAAATTTAATACCCCATATCCAAAAAAATACTTAGGGTGTGTGTGTGTGTGTGTGTGTGTGTGTGTGAGAGAGAGAGAGAGAGAGAGAGAGAGAGAGAGAGAGATGCAGGTGGAGAGGGTGTTAAAGAGAGACAGGAAGAGAGAAGTAAAGAGAGAGAGAGAATGAGGGAATGCAATNGGGGAGATAGGGAGAGAGGGATGGAGAGGGAGAGGGGGACACAAAGAGAGAGAATGTGAGTGGGAGAGGGAGTACGAGAGGGGGTGTGTGAGGGTGATAGGGAGAGAGAGAGATGTACGTGGGTTGAGAGAGAGAGAGAGAGGGATAGGCACTGAGAGAGAGAAGTAGAGGGACAGGGAGTGAGAGAGAGGGATAGGGGTTGAGAGAGAGAGAGAAGTGCATAGAGAGAGAGAGAGAGAGAAATACGGAGAGAGAATGAGTGAGATAAGAGATATGGATAGAGAGAGAGGGAGAGGG
>ML777150.1:144749-167481 GCA_009831015.1 Picea engelmannii
AGAGGGGGGAGAGAGAGAGAGAGAGGGGTAGAAGATTTTTCATGTTATCAGGAATGCGTACACATTCCTGTTAATAATAATGCACGTGAACTTTAGGAACATGTACGTGTTCCTAAAGTGTGCACATGTTATTTTTATTTCAATTTGTTTTAGGAACGAGAATTTGTTTTAGTCCTGATGATGAATCTCGATTCGGATTTGAAACGTCGATGACAAAAATGACACCAACTGTGGATTATCCGGAAATTAACCTCGAAACTACTCACCACAGAAATCTGAAAACATGTTCTTGTACATGTGTTTCTCATGAATGTGTGTGTGTGTGTTCTTGAGAATGCATGTACGTTCTTGGAAATGTTCCTACATGGCTTGTTGAGTGGAGTTTCATAGTTTTTCGAACCTATCACATCAAGAAGGCGTGTACATTCCTAGAAATGTGCACACGTTCCAATGAGTGTGTGTTCCTTCTCACCCCATTTCCACTTTATATTCCACCAAATTTGTGCAGTCACCCCTTAAATATTGTGCATTTCGAAAGGAAGAGCCTGAGGAAGAGATTTATGAAGAAAGTTACCATCCTTTTGGAGAGGAGAAAAAATGATCCCATGACTCTACTGAAGACAACAAAGATATAATTGAAGAATGAGAGCCTGGAATGGATATTCATGAGGATAAAGTGATGGTTTGTTCTCCTCCATTCGATGAAGTCATCCAAGATTCCATTCCTCCTGCACAAGAAGAAGAGAATGTGGTTAGTCATTTTCCTTTCCATGTTTTTTATGATGCTCTGTTCTATGGTTTAAAAGGTGAATAAATAGAGGAACCCTTGGATGTACTAGACCCCTCATGCTACGATGAAGATGATGATGTGATTGAAAAAATTGATGAGTTTATATGTGTTGGTAGATGTAAATGGGAGGTGATTGGTCATGATGGAGATCCCATTTACGACACTAAAGGTCATTTTCAAATATTTCCTTTACAATAACCATGTGTGAGTGCTACTAATTCAAATATTTGGTAGTGTGAAGATAACATGATTACATATTTGTTCCAATCACCCAAGGATGGCTTACTGTATCATTCCCATGATGATTTTTGGTCATAACCTGGGGGTTTGATGCTTATTCTTTTAAGAACTTGGATTTATTCTATGAAGAAAAATTTCAACCACTATTGTGCTCCAGTCTTGATTAGGGTAAGGACATGATTTTCCTAGAGTGGGATACTTGTGATGAAGCTTTCCAACCCTGTTATTTTCCTTTATTTCTCTATGCCACTAAGGAAGCAGCTGGGAAATGTGTTCCTTGTCCCAAGATGTTTCCAAGGAAAAAACAATTCTTGGAGTTTAATGGTAGGTTGAATGCTTTAAGAAGAAGTTTGATATATCTATATTTCAACCTTCCCCTAAGTAATTGTCTATCATCCTCCATATTATTGTTCATCCCTTTTCAGGTCTTGGGGAGTGATAAGGTCTAGGCTAGTTAACCTTCTGACCCTTTGAGCCAATGGGATGAGTCTCTACCTTGTCACAACCCTCTTCAAATATGAATTGAACATTCTCGTGAGAACATGGCTTGGCATGATTTGGTCCCTCCCTCGTGCCTACATGAGTTAGACTTTATGATTTGTTATGACACAATGCATGCTCTGAATCATGTTCTTTTTGTGCTTGACTTGTGCTTGTTTTGGTTTATGATGAATCACAAGGGTAGGTGTTATGATACAATTCTAGTATGGTTTTATTGGTTATATGATTACACCTAACATTAAGACTAACACGGGTAGATATAAGTAGGTAGGGAGGCATTGCATATGTAACATATCATGTTAGTATAGTTTTCATTTAGATTAACCTGATTTGCATACATGCTAATGATTTATGTGGTTTCTTCTTGCATATTGCATCATTTCTATGTCATACTTATATGTTTGCATGATCATATTTACATGCTAGAATAAAAATATTGGAAAAAATTATTTTTAACATTTTCTTTTGGATTTTGATAATTTTCATAAGAATAAGGGGTGATAGCACCAACCTTGATTTTCTTACAACTTTGCTTGAGTGTGTAGGCACATGTCATACCAGATTTGTTGAGCTTTTCATGTACTCTATGTTGAGCACATGTCAACGAGTAGGAGCATGATGTTACCCCCTCATACTAGGGGTAACTAAGGAGATCATGTCTCGAATCCCACGGGTAGTAGACATGGAGTGTTGAGAGTCATGTTGACTAGCATAGCCCCGCAAGGCCCCTCCTATATTGACTTGTACCATTATGCATCACCACCAGCAGAGAAACATCTATCACAACAGCCTGGCCCCAGAGGATAGCAGGTATTGCTTCATGAGGTAATAAGTCTAGTATCATTGTAAGTGTCACTTTAATAATTGAATCATTTGAATATATTGTAAATAATTCTTTCTTGATTACAAAATGTTTGCTTGGAAATTATACCTCCATTTCAATCAACCCAACTCTCTTCTTCATGATTAGATCATTTGAGAGATATTGATCTTCGATCTGAGGAGTGCTCACTCGAGAGAACACACTGAGATATATCACTCCTCCATTGGATCATGAAATTCCTAACCTTGGTGGGTGTCATTACGTCCTAGTGAGTTGGTCACCCTAGGGAATGGGGTGCTACCGGGGAGTTCCTTGAAGAGTCATCATATCGTTCCGGATCATACTTATCACTTTCCATACTTCTTCCATTTTGTCTCCTCAATCTTTTGGGTTTTCAGGTGCACTGAACCAATAAGGGATTGTACCTCATTTCATGGGAAGAAGGGGATGAAGGCCCAGAGGGGAATGTAGCTAGAAAAAGATAAAATCCAATAATAAACCTTCCATATGTTCGCCTTGGGATATCGAGAACAATGAAATGATTCTCGAAACAAAGAGAGACTCATTAATTAAATAACTAACTAATCAATCATGCCAACCGAGGTAGAGTGTATGCGGGCTATGCATTTCCTTTTAGTGCCCCTTATTGTCTTCAACTTAGAAAGGCATGATGACCAAGATAGAGTGTATGTGGGCTATGCATTTTACTTTTAGTCCCCCTTATTGTCTTCAACTTGGAAACACATTAATAAATTAATGACAAATAAATGGGCTTGGAAAAATGTTGCATTGTGGATGAAGGGAAGCACACCCTCTACAAAGGAACCCATAAATGAGACAATATGAACACTTGTATGTCATGAACCCCATGCTCAAAAGTCTTACCCCACTCCACCTCATACTCACACATGAATTAGATAGGTTTCCCTTGGGAAACACCTTTGACTTGGGGATTGAATGGCCCAATAGGATGCCTTGACACCCTTCCCACACCTAAATTTTAAAAATCGTATAGGGTCTTTGAGCATTTGTTTAGTTTTAAAAGGGATGGTTTGATGCACATGTTTTGGTGGTTCCATTATTAGATGTGGCTTAATTGGAATGATTCTTGTGACTTATGGACCCTTGGAGGGTGCATCTGTTTTTCTTTTTAGGACCTTACCCAGTGGACATGTATTCATGAGGAGATGACTTTGTTTGGACCTTCATGGGGCCTTTGGAGCCCAAGGACGGATGCACAAACCCCACATATGGGGTAGGATTATGATCACCATTTGCACATTGAATAAGGATATTGTTTCCTTTGGAGGCACGTTGGCATGGCTAGGAGATGATCTCCCACCTCTCTCCACTTGGACGTTGGCCTTTGGAGGCCTGGAAGTCACCCTACTAACACATAACTTCACTTAAGGCTTGTGGATTTGATGGAGGAAGGTTTGACATGATGGTTTGCATGTGTGGCATGATGATGGGCCTTTGGAGGCCTAACATTACACCTTTTCACCTCAACATTTCACTTTGGGAGCTCAATGTCACCCCAAAGGAGATGACGTCACCCTTTAGGGTTTTATTTTTGTAAAAAAATGAATTTTCTATAAATTGAATGGGAAAATTAAGAAGTAGGCTCAATGTTTTAAAAGACAATGACTTTTGGGTTAATGGTGTCTATCATTTCCCATATAACATGCCTAGCCACTATTCATTTTCCATCTTATTTCTTTCTCACACAAGAGGATTCAAGTTTGAAATTTTCGTCCTATTTGGAAAATTGGATATTTTACATGGTGCGCTATCTCTTGGAGGGAAAGTATTGGTGTTTCTTGGCTCATATATGGTGAAGTTTTCCACAACTAGGGTTTTATGCTTGATTATTCTTGGTGAAGTAAGTAAAATCTACAATTTCATATCATGCTTTGGATGTTTATATGGTAAATTTTACTTGTTCATGTTGAAGATTATGAGATTGCTTGTCCAAAACTGTAGGAGAAGGAACATAAGATATTTTTCCCTCTCTTTAGAACGTTTCATCCATTAATTTGTTAAGGAAACCTCATCTAGGGAAACCCCTAAAGCCTTAAAGTGCTACCACTTTAGGATTTTTGTCTTAAAAGCTTGTTGTGATTACTTTTTTCAAGAATCTAAAGAAGGAGGAGAATTGGCTAGGGCCTGAAAGAGTTTTCTCCCTAGTAAATATTCCTCTTGAGGCTTAGAGTTTGAGGCCCTAAGGTACTAGCACCTCAAAATTTACCCCATTTCTTTAGACATTATTATCAATAGTCTCCAATTGAATGTTAATTGTTGTTGTAAATGACTCCATAATCCCCAAAAGGCACTATTATACTTGCTCTCTTGTGAAGGAATTGATCAAACAACTCTCAAAATCTACTCTCCAAAGATTTTGCTAACATTTTATAACCCTAGCCTAGCTAAAATCACTAACTTTGTTGTTTTTTTGCAAAAACTACTACAACCATCTAATTTGCTTCATTTTGTTGCATACACTAACTTAATACCATCCCAACTTACTAAAAAATTTCTTGGAATAAGTGTTAATTCTTCTATTGGATAAATGTTGATTTTTCATTGTCTTTTCATGCAGTTCTGATCTATATTTCTTGTGACTGTTACAAAATACTAATTACTGTTATAAATTGTCATTTAACTACAATTTTACTTCACCCATTGTATATTTATGTTGTTTATTATTTGTCGAGGTATTTTATCAAATTGGTACATGGAAAGTGTTATGTATACATGTTATATTGTTCTTGTTCCGGGAATGTACACAAAACACTTATCTTTTCCACAATTTTACAGACATCGACATTTGACTTAGGTAATTGGTGAGAGGGACCTCCAAACTTGGCTACATCCTTCCTATTTGATCCCTTGAGGTTACCGGGGACACCTCCCCTAGGATAGACCTCATATATCCCTAAAACGTGAGGATTTCCTAGTAAGATGACATTGGTGTGTTATCCTATAGTTATGCCAAGTTGATTTACTTGCCTTTGGCTTGGAAAAGTACAAATTGTGTGATAACACGACCCACTCCAATGGTTATTGTCTACACATGGAAATAATGTTCCCAAGAAATATAAAGTCATTATTGAAAGCAGAGTCGAATATATACGATTTATTGGCATGATCGTTATGTGTATAACCATGAAAATGACATGGTGCTAAACAATGTACTGTTGTGCCCATGTAGGCATGAAAAATAGGTCATCTTCAAGACATCTATCCACATAGTGGGCCTCATGTTGTACCCTGGGTTCCATTTTCATTCATGGTGAAATTCCTTGCCTCTTACAATTATTTTCATTAATGGATATTGATTAGAGGGACTTTCTTTTGTGTTATTTTCATTTGGTACATAATAAAGTCATAATCAATGGTATGTTCTTTCAAAGTTATTTTCCAAGACATCAAATCAATCATTGGTTCCTAATATTATCTTCTATCATTTGATGTGGAAATCATTATGGCTCTCCTTTTAATAGATCTCTTCCTAACATATTTAGTACAATTTCTTAGGAATAAGATTTAGAGACCCTATTAGTACCCTGGAGGTTACAATGATCAATGGTTGGTTCCCTCACAGTAAAAAATGGGTATTCATCAATGGCCCCTAATTGATTTCTTCTATGAAGTGCTTAACATAAACACATATGTTTTCACTTATTAGAGTGCATTATGTACCTTGGGGGCTACCTTAGGTTTGGAAACAATATAAATTAATGACCAATGACTAAATAATTTATCCCATGTTTGAATTCGATACATTTATTCATATGCTGCAGATTCGTATATTATGATGGATATCAATTGAAGACCTTGGGCTTGGGTGGAATCCCTCATTGGCAATACCACATGATTTATTTACAATACCACACTCTATATTGCATTGGTAATTTGGAGGACCATATTTTTATAGTACAGTTCTAGCTATCCTTTGAGTGTACACTGATACATATATGCACTTTGCATTTGTTCCTAGCTATGATTTGATTTGTTCTTCATAGATCATGTTGGCCCTCGACGAAGTTTTGAGGAAACATTGGTCAAGTTTGACCACTTTTTGGACTTCGACAGGCTAATCGAAGATGGAACACCCAGGTGAAGCTGAGATTTCAGATCTTACTTGTTTTGTGGGTTGTGTGGACCCATCATGGGGTTCTTAGGGTTTTGTAATGGGTTATGGGATGTCGACCCATGGGTTTACCCATGATTAGGCATTTTTTTAAATGTAAAAGTATAAATAATTAAATATTGTAAGGTAGAAGTAGCTAAGTGAAGAATCGATAGCTTGCAAGGCTAAGTGCAAGAAGTTTTGAGTTGCTTGGTGCAACAGGCTATGTATGTAAGTCTTTGTGCTTAGTAGAGGAGTTGGCTCTGTTCGTTGACCGATTTTGGGAAGGTGGATCTGGTGCTTAGTGCGGAGATCACCTGTCTAGTGCGAAGCTTGGCTCTGTGGCTTAGTGCGCAAGAGCAGATGAATGTAAGAGATTGAAGTCTAATAAAGAAGAAGAAGTAGTTGGTGGACATAGCCCCACACTAGGGTGAACCAAGTATATCATGTGTTGATGGTTTGCTTTGTGTTATTATGTTTATGCTTTGTAGCTTCTTAGTGCATTGATTTTTATGTATGATAGATAGATCTATGAATTCTTAGTGCTTTATTTATATTGAATGTGATAGATCTAACTTATGATGCTAAGTGTGATGTATATGTTGTCATTCTACTGCGTCGATTTGTACTTAGGGTTTTATTTTTGATGTGAGTAAGACTAATAGGTTGATGCATGGTGTTCCTAAGTACTTTGTAGAAGTGTTATAATCACAGATATGTGTCCCAGCTCTTTTACAGACAACTGAGTCATGTAACCCCCCCTGCCTCTACCTTGGGCGAGACTTTTCCTACTTCGCAGGTGTTGCCGAAAGGGCCGATAGTTAAGGTTTTGTTGGTGCGTTGTTGAAGCGTTGAACCCTGGGTCTACCCCTATGCCAACAAATGGTTCCATTATCGAAACCTGAAACTATGATTGCTAGGAACTGAAGTAAAGAAAAGAGAATCTTTGTGCATAGGTATGCTTTTGTAATGCGCAACATTCTACTTGACTTGTGAAGCTTTGTGCTAAAAGAGAAATCCAATCTGAAGAAAAGAGGTAAGATATTAAAGCTTTGTGCTTTGCTAAGAATAAGATAAGTGAAAATTTGTGTTTCGAAAACATGAACCTAGGTATGTTTAATAGATTTTGCCCTAGTATGAAAACTAGGGCACAGTTGGAAGAAAGAGTTGATCTAAATAAATTTGACGGAAATAGAGAATGATATGTTATTCCTATGCATAGAAAGAATTTTTGGATTAATAAGTGGATGCAGGAACCTAGAAAGGATTTTTGTAGATTGTAGGCTCAGCACTGTGATCTTAGTATGTAGATAAGGAAAGGTTGGAGAATGTTTAAAAGAAAGAGATGATTAACTCTATGTTATAACTGTAGAAGACCGGGACATATTGCTAAGGAATGCCATGGTATAGGTCCTATTTGTCTTTGTTGTAAAATTGTTGGTCATGAGGTTGAGGATTGCCCAAGGATGATTGCTAAAGTTGAAAGGATGAAAATGAGATAAGAAAACTATGAAGGAAGTCAAGAGACTAAGAGCATGTTAAAGAATCACAAAGAGAAAGAATCAGAGAAAGATCAGACTACATTAGTGTTGTTAAAAGAAATGATGAATGATCACAAAGATGTCAGTTTACGAGAGATCATAAAAGAAAAACAGCGCATAAATACAACAATATGAGACTTCGACAGAGACTGTGTTTTAGATGAGGAAACACAAGTGAATATTATGACAGAGGACACTTGGGAAATTTTGGGAAAGCCCACTATGGTACCTTCATTGGGAAGGATAGGCTTGTTTAAAGGAAACATGATAACCCTATGTGGAAGAGTTACTAATGTACATGTTATCATCCATGAAACATTGATAGAAGAGGAATTTGAAGTCATTAAGCTTATTGAGAACAATGCCCCATTCCCTCTTTTGTTAGGAAAGACATGGATTGAGAAAGATTGGATCATAAGGAAAGTAGAGAAAGAAGCTACAGAAAATAAAAAGCAAGAACTAAGGGATTTCATATCTAGGAAAATAGATTGACTAATAGAAAAACAAGAAGTTAAGTCGAAGCAGCATAACACAAGAGAATTAGTTGTAGAAGTTGAAAGAGCGCAAGAAGGTTTAAGGACCTATCCATGCAAGAAATGAGTACATCCACCCAACAATTAATAAGCGAAGAAATATAAATTCGAACCCTTTGAGAGCACATCGGCAGTGCGAAGTCACTACGATAGGAGAAACTAAGAATAAGAATGGGAAGAGGAATCCAGAAATAGTTAGAGAGACTCATATCACAGGAAAGAAGGAAAGGAAGCTCAATAAGAAGCAAGCCAAGTTAGAAAATCTACAGAAAGTTACAGAGAATACTTCGCAGGAGGTAGGCTCTAAACCTCGCCAGAACAATAGAACTGCACAGAATGGGACTTCGCCCAAGCAAAGCTATATGATCGTTTGAGGTGCCCCGACTTTTAGAATGATGCTCCTAATGGCTAGGAAACACATTTATGGGAGAATGGACCGCATTTGGGACGTTGAGACCGCACCATAACAGACAGATTCACATTAATGAAAGCATTCTTGCCCGTTGGAAGAATTTGTTATGACACTCACTTATTTAACCCGTCGGACGCTACGTCGGGACCAATTTTTGCTACCCATCATCAACCAGGGGACTCAAGGCTTCCCCTTCAACTGGACATTGTTTGAAACGTTCCAACCCCGTGACTGCGAAGCAAAGTAAACATTGCGACGATCTGGCTAATGCGAAGCAAATCTCGTCGATCTTACCTTATTATATCCCGCCTTTGGTTGTTGTAGTTAACTGCCCCAACATTACAAGGGACTTCGAATACACATTGATCACCACGAACATTCTGAAGGGAATACACATATTTGGAACCCAGTTGGGATAGATCCCAACACTGAAGAACAATGATTTCAACCTTGGAGATAGAAAGAACCATGCCATGCTCACGCCCCATAGATATTTGATGAATACCACTAAGAAGAAGCCTCACATATTCTCCCAACCATGGATTAAGGAGCCAACGCAGTCAACGATACTGAATGTAATGAAGATTCCTCATTTTGGCCGACATCAGGAGGTTAACACTTGTGTTAATCTCCTCTTGTCATGCTATCATGGTGGATATTTGTGGCTCAACATGAGGATTACTGTGGATCCGATGCTAATCCACTTGATCATAGGATTGAGCATGCAGGGACCCGACCCTCAGCAGTTCTACCTAGGGAAGACCTCAGATCGCTCCCTGGCATAATGCATCAAGGAGGCATACGACAAAGTTAAGAAGGGAAAGAGAGGCTACAAGGTAGCCTCTATTCAGGATAGCATAATGTGCCTCGCTTTCCAACTCATAGCTGGTAAGATTGTAAGAAATAATCGCCCCACACAAGTCATCGCGTTCATACCTCGCAGAAAAATGTGTGGAGGGGATGCAGATGAATTGGGAGAGTTACCTCATCAACAAGCTTGAGAAAGACTTCCGCGAAGTGCAGGATCAGGGATACAAGTTCTAATTTAGCTGGCTACTTGTGTTGATTTCATTTTTCACTTGACAAATGCTGGAAGGAGCCACCTTCCCGGAGATTGAACCGTCAGAGTCGTTGGCCGCGAGGTTCTCAACCTTATGGTATACGAATGACATGTCAAAGAAATGACAATCCAATGCAATGTTCCATGCCTACTATCATCTACTGAAGGTTTCCATTGAGTCATTCCCATGCATGCCACTATGCACCTTGCACCAGTACAGACCACTAGCTAAATTCTGCACAAATCCGCATTTTATTTATATCACTGCGCGCAGAGACGAGAGAATGGAAGAGATACAGTCCTATTACAAGCTGACAGACGATGACATAGATAAGATCATGAAGGAGTGGTCTGAGGAGTTCCTTGTACCGGTTGATGACATAGAACTCTCCAACCCTGACATCATAGGAAGCCCCTTGGTCACCCGATTCGAGCATGCAGGACAGTCAAGTGAAAAGAAGAAAAAGAAAAGGGAGGAAGTTCAAAACATAGTGACTGATGAGGAGGACAATGCCTCATAAGAAAGTGGACCTATCTTGCCCACAAGAGGAGGAGGAGACAAAGTAAATCAAGAACTAGGAGGGGAAGAAGGAGAAAAGCAAGGATACGATGTAGCTACACCACCGAAGGATCCCCCTACCAAGACAGAAACACTGAATAAGAGGAATGCTTCTCCACATAAACCCTCAGCAAGAAATAAAACCTACGCCAGTAAGCCCCAGCTAGAGGCCACACTCACAGAGGACGACATCGGCTTGGTCCGTGGAGCGATGGAGGATGCGTCCGAAGATCTCATGTAGAGATATGGAGATAAGAAGGAAGAGTTGTATGTAAAGGTCAAGAAGGTGCTGAAGGAGATACAATGAGCTATTCAAGTTATCCACGCAGTACCTATTGTGCCTTCCTCATCAGAGATTGCATAATTGGGGGACGAGCCTGCCTAATTGAGAAGATTACTAGATGCAACAGAGGCTCAGGTTCAGAAAGTTCAAGAAGAAAAGGAAAAGGCTACAGAAGCCATGAAGAAAGAGAAAGAGGAAGTCTTAGAGCAACTACGAGTTGCGCAACATTGTGTAACCACTTATGAAAATGATAAATATGGGTTTCAGGCGATGCTCGAGGAAGAAATAGTGAAGATACCGAGGGAAAAGGACCAGTTGCTCACAGAGCAGACTTCGGTCAAAGAAGTGGTTAGAAGAGCACTTTGTTCTGTGCCAGGCTTGGCACAGGAGGAACATAAGGCAGTCGAGGTTCAAGTGATGAAGATCGTTGAGGCCATCCAACAACTTCAAGCAAGGATAACGAAGTTGTAGGTCCAAGTAGTACCAAGAACTCTGTAGGAGGTGTGCGACCAGGGCCCTAACCTCAGAATGCAAATAGTTGGAAGGATCAGGGCCCTCACCTTAGAATGCAAACAATTGAGTGATAGGAGCATGTGGACTTGTGAACACCTCGCAGAAGACCCAGAGCTAAGGAAACTAGAATCACAACTACAAGAGGCGCAATAGCAGGCACTGTCAGTACAAGTGCAAATGAAGTTATTCACTGCAGTCGAGAGAATGAAGAGATCACAGGAACACCGCGTAGTCCATCAACAGATTACTACCATGTAGGGCAGAGTAATGGAAGTCACACAGAGGATACAACCGATGCAGGATGAAGCCTACGCGGTGTTTGAAGAGATCAAAGGACAAGGTTCGCAACTAGACCAAGTGGTTGTGACAGTGGAACAATGCCTGGAAGGGCCTGTTACAGAGCAAATGATCCAAGAACTCGATGATATGGAGGCTTAGGAAAAGCAGTAAGTCGAGGAATCTTGAGGCCTTCAAAGCAACGTTTCCCAGATCTGAGTGACTCAGGACAAGTCACAAATGAGTGTTGGGGGCTTGTTGGCCCTCGACCAAGTTTTGAGGAAAATTGCTCAGGTTTGACAACATTTTGGACTTCGACAGGCTGGTCGAAGATGGAGCGCGTAGGTAGAGCTGAGATCACGGATCTCACTTGTTTTGTTGGCTTTGTGGACCCAACATGGGGTTCTTAGGGTTTTGTAACAAGTTATGGGATGTCGGCCCATGGGTTTACCCATGATTAGACCTTTTTGTAAATGTAAAACTATAAATAAGTAAAGATTGTAAGCTAGAAGTAGCTAAGTGAAGAGTCGATAGATTGCAAGGCTAAGTGCAAGTAGTTTTGAGTTGCTTAGTGCAACTAACTGTGTATGTGAGGCTTTGTGCTTAGTAGAGGAGTTGACTCTGTTCCTTGACCGATTTTGGGAAGGTGGATCTGGTACTTAGTGCGAAGATCACGTGTCCAGTGTGAAGATTAGCTCTATGGCTTAGTGTGTAGGAGCAGATGAATGTAAGAGATTGAATCCTAATAAAGAAGAAGAAGCAGTTGGTAGACGTAGCCCCACACTGGGGTGAACCACGTATATCATGTGTTGATGGTTTCCTTTGTGTTATGATGTTTATTCTTTGGATCTTCTTAAAAGACTTTATAACATAAAATAAGTTAATATCCATTTAGAGTATAAGTATAGGTTTTATAATAATAGTACTAACTTCAATCTTGGGGTGTATCTTACCAAAAACAAATGTGTTGTTTAGTTGTTTTATTAAATAGTTTTTTTTCCCAAATTATTATATAAATTTTTATGAATCTAAAAATTTCTCACTAGATTTTGATCAAATATCCCCTTAATGTTTCACTATTACAGTTTAACTAGTTTTATAAATTTTTATAACCTTAAACCAAAAATGTTTATACGTTAAATCAGAGTAATGAATGGATTTCAAGCATTATAGTTGCAGATGGCGGTGGAAAATTCTGTATTTGCTGGAAAGAATATGAAGTGTTGCCTAAATTATGAGATTGATTTAGCCAAGATGGTTCTCTCAGGAATATGATTCAATTTTGGTGAATTTGTGCGCATACTATTAAAGTACAATTGCGTAGGATCAGTAATGGAGAAATAACTCAAACTGTGAGCGAATTTTGACTTTCAAGTCAGAAGTACCAACCAATTATGCTCAACGCAACAATATATAACTCAAACTGTCAGTGAATTTTGACTTTCAAGTCCAAAGTACCAACTGATTCTATTCAACGCCCAAGATCATTAAGAACAACATTATATATTATATGCATCCAAGTTCCCACAAACAGAGCTGACAACAACAGCGATGATAGATATTTATTGACGCTGGGCATGTTACAGGATTGCATGTGGGTGCCGGTGAGTTCCACCGTTCCTGTGATGCTATTTCGCCTTACTTATATCCCACAACATCTATAGCTATGTTATGCCATCAAAAAGAATTAGGCTATGGGAACAACCAAAAGCCTAATTTGTTACCCCACATTGCTTGCGTTGGATTTTTCATGTTGCTAGCAAGATCCTGTCAGCATTTCCCTGACAAATGATAAGTTCAAAGGTGAATCTACAGGTCAAATATAAAATAATAGCTTCGGATGAGGGTTACCTTGAGCACTGGAGACCGTCGCGTATTAACAGCGACTAGTGCTCTAGCACGCAACTTTGATGGAAGGCAATATTCATGCTCTGCGATTCTGTCGCTATTTATGGTCGTTTTTGCTGGAACTGAGAAATTTCATAAAATAATGGAAACAAGAATTGTGAGTTGAGTTGAGTTAAATAGAGGCAATGTACGTGTAGCATTGTGCATGCTTAGATAATGAACAAGTTCTACAGAAATGGCTCCTGAGTAACTATTCCTCTTGAGGCTTAGAGTTTGAGGCCCTAACGTACTAGCACCTCAAAATTTCTTTAGACATTATTATCAATAGTCTCCAATTGAATGTTAATATTTGTTGTAAATGATTCCATAAGCCCAAAAAGGCACTATTATATTTGCTCTCTTGTGAAGGAATTGATCAAACAACTCTCAAAATCTACTCTCTAAAGATTTTGTTAACATTTTCTAACCCTAGCCTAGCTAAAATCACTAACTTTGTTGTTGTTTTTGCAAAACAATGCTACAACCATATAATTTGCTTCATTTTGTTGCATACACTAACTTAATACCATTCCAACTTACTAAAAAATTGCTTGGAATAAGTGCTAATTGTTCTATTGGATAAATCTTGATTCTTCATTGTATTTTCATGCAATTCTGATCTATATTTCTTGTGACTGTTGTTATCACTCCAATAAACCCTTTGTGGTTGTATACCAAAGGTGCTTGGTAACTTCAAGTCAAAATGTTTTTTGTATTTTCTGTATGTGGATCAATGGGATAACTCAGCAACAATATGGTATACAGACAATCAAAATGAGAATCAAATGAAACAATGCTCTCAAGGATTAATAATCAGTTAATTACTTGAAGTGGGTGAAGAAAAAATGCTTATAAACCAAGTACACAAGGTAGGGTTTAATAAACACTGAAGAAAATATTAATTCAGTTATGAGCTAACCAATGAGATAACATTCATCTGTAGCTAAAACAACATGAATTAAAGTGCAGAAAGAAGGTGGAAAACTGACATCAATAGAGAGAGGAACCTTTGATTTGTATTAACATCAAAAGGTATGTTTACAATAAGGCATTTTTTGTATCCAAAATCGAACCTTTAGTGCTCCAAATGTCTTTGGTTTTATAGCCTTACAAGATGAAATCTAGATCCTTGAAAGATGGATCAGATTTTCTAAAAATAGTCAAATCCAAATAGATACAACAAGTGTAGGATGAGATCCTATAAAAATGGAAAGTCAAAACAAAATAGGAAAATATCCTATCTAAGGAGTCAAACTCTATCTTAATAGCCTTCATATCCTTTAAACTCTTTGACAGATGTAGAAGACCTTCCAAGGCTGATGAATCTTCATAAGAAATTCGAATTTGCCAACTTTGACCAAAAAAACAATTTTTTGCTCATGAACTAAGTCACCATTTTCACTTTTCCACCTTCTTAAGCAT
This sequence comes from Picea engelmannii, assembly GCA_009831015.1. Taxonomy (NCBI): domain Eukaryota; kingdom Viridiplantae; phylum Streptophyta; class Pinopsida; order Pinales; family Pinaceae; genus Picea; species Picea engelmannii. The sequence goes on from ML777150.1 coordinate 159,722, forward strand.
TAAATACATCAAGATAAAACCTTAAATCTGATTTATTTAATTATTATGCATCTTTAGAAACCAACCTCGAAAGATTTGATTGAGAAAAATTCAAATCTGGGCAAAAATATGACCTTGATGCCATGTAACAGGTTTCACCAGCTAATTTTCCCTAAATACGACCCTTTAGCTGGTGAAAAGCAAAGCTTTCACCAACTAACTAGCAAAATTCAAGGCAGAATAGTTGGTGAAAGCACAAATTTTTTAAATAAAAACTGCCTTGGGAAAAATCAAATTTCTAAGTCGTGGAGAGTCCGTTTTAGATGCTTGAATACTTGATTGACATCTAGAAATCCTAAGATTTCCAATGGTACTTTCAAATCTGCATTTGGAGTTCATTAAGGTAGTCAAAATTTCCCTGCAATATTAGGCATCATTTCTCAAACAAAATGCCAATGCATTTTTTATCGCTAACAACTGTTACAAAATACTAATTACTGTTATAAATTGTCATTTAACTGCAATTTTACTTCATCCATTGTATATTTATGTTGTCTATTATTTGTCAAGGTATTTTATCAAATTGGTACCTGGAAAGTGTTATATATACATGTTATATTGTTCTTGTTCCGGGAAGGTACACAAAACACTTCTCTTTTCCACAATTTTACGGACAGAGACATTTGACTTAGGTAATTGGTGAGAGGGACCTCCAAACTTGGCTACATCCTTCCTATCTGATCCCTTGAGGTTACCGGGGACACCTCCCCTAGGATAGACCTCACATATCCCTAAAATGTGGGGATTTCCTAGTAAAATGACATTAGTGGGTTATCCTATAGTTATGCGAATTTGATTTACTTGCCTTTGGCTTGGAAAAGTACAAATTGTGTGATAACACGATCCACACCAATGGTTATTGTCTACACATGGAAATAATGTTCCCAAGAAACATAAAGTCATTATTGAAAGTAGAGTTGAATATATATGATTTCTTAGCATGATCGTTATGTGTATAACCATGAAAATGACATGGTGCCAAACAATGTAACAATGTGCCCATGTAGGCATGAAAAATAGGTCATCTTCAAGACATCTATCCACTTAGTGGGCCTCATGTTGTAGCCTGGGTTCCATTTTCATTCATGGTGAAATTCCTTGCCTCTTACAATTATTTTCATTAATGGATATTCATTAGAGGGACTTTCTTTTGTGTTGTTTTCATTTGGTACATAAAAAAGTCATAATCAATGGTATGTTCTTTCAAAGTTATTTTCCAAGACATATAATCAATCATTGGCTCCTAATCTTATCTTCTATCATTTGATGTGGAAATCATTATGGCTCTCCTTTTAATAGATCTCTTCCTAACATATTTAGTACAATTTCTCTAGGAATAAGATTTAGAGACCCTATTAGTACCCTCGAGCTTACAATGACCAATGGTTGGTTCCCTCATAGTAAAAAATGGGTATTCATCAATGGCCCCTAATCGATTTCTTCTATGAAGTGCTTAACATAAACACATATGTTTTCACTTATTAGAGAGCACTATGTACCTTGGGGGCTACCTTAGGTTTGGAAACAATATAAATTAATGACCAATGACTAAATAATTTATCCCATGTTTGAATTCGATACATTTATTCATATGCTGCAAATTCGTATATTGTGATGGATATCAATTGAAGACCTTGGGCTTGGGTGGAATCCCTCATTGGCAATACCACATGATTTATTTACAATACCACACTCTATATTGCATTGGTAATTTGGAGGACCATATTTTTACACTACAGTTCTAGCTATCCTTTGAGTGTACACTGAGACATATATGCACTTTGCATTTGTTCTTGGCTATGATCTGATTTGTTCTTCATAGATCCTGTTGGCCCTCGACGAAGTTTTGAGGAAACATTGGTCAAGTTTGACCACTTTTTGGACTTCGAAAGGTTGGTCGAAGATGGAGTGCCTAGGCGAAGCTGAGATTGTGGATCTCACTTGTTTTGTGGGCTATGTGGACCCATCATGGGGTTCTTAGGGTTTTGTAACGGGTTATGGGATGTCAGCCCATGGGTTTACCCATGATTAGGCCTTTTTGTAAATGTAAAAGTATAAATAATTAAATATTGTAAGGTAGAAGTAGCTAAGTGAAGAATCGATAGCTTGCAAGGCTAAGTGAAAGTAGTTTTGAGTTGCTTAGTGCAACAGGCTGTGTATGTAAGGCTTTGTGCATAGTAGAGAAGTTGGCTCTGTGCCTTGACCGATTTTGGGAAGGTGGATCTTGTGCTTAGTGCGAAGATCACTTGTCCGATGCGAAGCTTGGCTCTATGGATTAGTGCGCAGGAGAATATGAATGTAAGAGATTGAATCCTAATAAAGAAGAAGTAGTTGGTGGACGTATCCCCACACTGGGGTGAACCAAGTATATCATGTGTTGATGGTTTGCTTTGTGTTCTTATGTTTATGCTTTGTATCTTCTTAGTGCATTGATTTTTATGTATAATAGATAGATCTATGAATTCTTAATGCTTTATTTATATTGAATGTGATAGATCTAACTTATGATGCTAAGTGCGATGTATATGTTGTCATTCTATGATCCGTATTATTTTCGGCACGAAATGAGAGCGGAGATTTAATAAAAAAATGCACAGAGATATTGCAGATATTCAATAATATATAGAAATGTATCAGAGATGCAACCATAAACACAGATATAAAGTAATACATGATTTCTATTAATCAAAGAAATGTACAGAGACTGTAAAAATACAGAGTGAAAGACTTGCTAGAATGGTGGCAGCTTATCTCTGAGAAGAGAGGTGACGGCTACTCGCATTCGCAAGAAGATGATTACAATGAGGCTCTAAAGGCCTTTTTACAATAAAAAGGAATGCCAAAATTCCTAGACATCCAAAAACCTAACCCTATGAGATGAAGCGCCAAAAGTCATGTGGGCCCCGTTTGGGTAGTTTAGTACATCAACTTCCCGAGGTCATAACGTTTGCATACAATCTCCGTTTTAGGCGTATAATAGCTTGTTGGAAAGGTATCGTCTAGGAGATTCATTTTGGGGGCTCAATCATGCCTTTGGATATCATTGAGAATCTTGATCTAAAAAAACATTCATTTAGGCCCTCAAAATGGCCCCAGAAGTTAAAACCTGCTAAACATAGTAAATTGACAAAATTGCCAGAAAATTGTTTTGAGCCAGTTGGAAAATGTGGGTGGCCACCGATATCCACCTGGATCAATCCTCCCTCCTTAGGAAGAAATGGTTTCCATTGCGTTGAGTTCTCGGGGGAGAAGGAAAAGCATTTGTTGAATTTGCATCTTGGTGAGCTGCTTGTCTTGCTGGAGACGCCGTGTTGCTCAGTCTGTGGAAGTCTGTCATGAACCTGTTGAGGTTGAGACTGTTCAACAAGTCGAGATAAATGAGAGGATGGTGTGCAGAAGGAATCTTTGCACTTTGCTGCAACCTTGTTGACCTGCTTCTATTGGATAGAAGGTGCTTGGGGAAAGGTTGTAGTGGTTGCAGTGTCCTTTTGTTCTCCTTTTAAACAGATTGTGAAGAAGATGAATTTTGCAGTATGAGATACTACCTTGTGACACTTTTTAGGTGGAACAGTAGTTAGAACTACCTCTAGTATTCTGTAGAGATGACCCCCCAAAGTAACAATGACACTACAGAGTCGAGACTCATAAATAGCATGGTGTCTCCACATATATGGTTGGCCCAAGAGCACATCACAAACATCCAGTCGGGCAACATCACATAATACCTCATCCTTGAAGGGTTGGATGTCGTATGATAATTTACACTGTTGGCTGACACGAAGATATCGTCCGTGGCAAAGCCACCCAATGTTGTATGGTTGCAGGTGTGGTGTTATCGACAATCCCAATTGTTTGACGACCTCTCCTGAGATGAGGTTCTTCTGGCTTCCGCTATCAACAATAAAATGTAGAGGGGTCCCCTTCACCCACATCTGTGAATGAAAAAGGTGCTCCCCCTCTTTAGGATATATTGGTTCATCTGGTTGAATTGTTGTGGTCGTGACAATAGAAGTGGGGTCTGCATCAATGATCTTTCCTTTACTAGTATTTTCAGAACCAGGGTTCGGCTCTTGTCTTTGATCTCGGCCACCAATGACTATTTTGAGCGACATTCATTGGTGTTGTGCCAAGGGGTTTTGTGGAAATCACACCATTTTCTGGTGTCCTTCTTTGTCTTCCCGTGACCCTTCTTTTCCTATGTCTTGGACTGGTTTTCAGGAGACTGTTTGTTAGGGTCGTCTTTGTCATACTTTGGTTGTTGCGAATTTGCAGACCCGAACTCCCATTTTTTTCTGGTTCTTAAATTTCACTCAATTTTAACAGAATATCGATAAGCAGCAGCGAGTGATGAGATGTCCAAAAAATCCATTTCAGTCTGGATGTATCTGTGTAGAGCCCCACGGTATTTTAGAACCAAATGTAGCTCGGAGTCTTTGATACCTAGCTTGGTGCGCAAGGTATGGAAGGTATTGGTGAACTCCAGAACTTCTTGGCCCCTCTCTTTCCATAGTGTGGTCCATCTCATGTACTGGTCCTCATAGTTTCCAACAGGGTAATATTGTTCTTTTACTGCATCCGACAAAAATCCCAAGTGGGATCGACTCCATATATTCTAGACTCCTTTGTGGAAATTTGCTCCAAGTAAGTTTCCCACCAATATTTGACATGACAGAAAGATTTAAGGAGTGCGAAGGTGATCTTTTCTTTGTCGAAAAAATTGTGAACAGAGAAATAACCTTCTAGCAGAGTTAACCATTTTTCTAGGGCTTTTGCATCTATCTGTCCTTCAAATACAGTAATATCAAAGATAACTTGTACCTTTAAAGGTGAGGTGCCTCCAAAGTGTTCGCTTGATGAAGATGCACGTTATGCTATAGGCAGGCGTTGAAGGATGTGGGAAAATCTCTCCATCATTCTGTCCCTCTGTTGCATGAGAGCTTGCTCAAGCAACAGATTGATAGGATCGTCTGCTCCGTCGTTTTTCTTTTCTTCCGCAATTGAGGGTTTCTTAGGTGTGCGAGAGTGATTTTCTTCAAGGGAGAAGAGCTCGAGACCCAACTTGCTATACTCGGACCTCGTTGGGGACATGCACTAAAAAAAATGATCAAGAGCAGCCTGCTCTTATACTACTGATCCGGATTATTTTCGGCATGAAATGAAAGCAGAGATATAATAAAGAAATGCACAGAGATATTGCAGATATTCAATAATATAAAGAAAAGTATCATAGATGCAACCATAAACATAGATATACAATAATACATGATTTCTATTAATCAAAGAAATGTACAGAGACTGTAAAAATACAGAGTGAAAGACTCGCTAGAATGGTGGCAGCTTATCTCTGAGAAGAGATGTGACGACTACTCACATTCACAAGAAGATGATTACAATGAGGATCTGAAGGATTTTTTATAATAAACAAGAATGAAAAAAGTCCTAGACATCCAAAAACCTAACCCTAGGAGATGAAGTGTCAAAATTCATGTGGGCCCCGTTTGGGTAAGTTAGTACATCAACTTCCCGGGGTCGTATCTTTTGCATATGATCTCCGTTTTAGGCGTATAATAGCTCATTGGAAAGGTATCATTGAGGAGATTCATTTTGGGGGATCAATCATGCCTTTGGCTATCATTGAGAACCACTATCTTGAAAAACCTTCATTTAGGCCCTCAAAATGGCCCCAGAAGTTAAAACCTACTATAAATAGTAAATTGCTAAAATTGCCAGAAAGTTGTTTTGAGCCAGTTGGAAAAGGTGGGTGGCCACTGATATCCACCTGGATCAATCCTCCCTCTTTAGGAAGCAATGGTCTCCATTGCGTTGAGTTCCCGGGGGAGAAGGAAAAGCGTTTGTTGAATCTGCATCTTGGTGAGTTGCTTGTCTTGCTGGAGATGTCACGCTGCTCAGTATGTGGAAGTCTATCATGAACCTATTGAGGTTGAGGCTATTCAACAAGTCAATATACATGAGAGGACGGTGCGCAAAAGGAATCTTTTCACTTTTTTGCAGCCTTGTCGACCTGCTTCTATTGGATAGAAGGTGCTTGGGGCAAGGCTGTAGTGGTTGCAGTGTCCTTTTGAATAGATTGTGAAGAAGTTGAATTCTGCAGTATGAGATACTACCTTGCGAAACTTTTTAGGTGAACAATAGTTGAAACTATGTCTGGTATTCTGTAGAGATGCCCCCCAAAGTAACAATGACACTACGGGGTCGAGACTCATAAAAAGCATGTCGTCTCCACATATATGGTTGGCCCAAGAGCACATCACAGACATCCAGTGGGGAAACATCACATAATACCTCATCCTTGAAGGGTTGGATGTCGTATGATAATCGACATTGTTGGCTGACATGAAGATCTCATCCTTGGAGAAGCCACCCAATGTTGTATGGTTGTGGGTGTGGTGTTGTCGGCAATCCCAACTGTTTGACAACCTCTGCTGAGATGAGGTTCTTATGGCTTCTGCTATCAACAATAAAATGCAGTGGGGTCCCCTTCACTCACATCTGTGAATGAAAAAGGCACTCCCCCTCTTCAGGATCGGTTGTTTCTTCTGGTTGAATTGTTGTGGTCATGACAATAGCAGTGGGGTTTGTGTCAATGATCTGTCCTTTACCAGTATTTTTAGAATTAGATTCTGAATCAGGGTTCGGCTCCTTGTCTTTGATCTCGGCCACCAATGACTGTTTTGAGCGACATTCATCGGTGTTTTTCCAATGGCTTTTGTGGAAATCACACCATTTTCCGATGTCCTTCTTTGTCTTCTCGTGACCCTTCTTTTCTTGTGTCTTGGACTGGTTTTCGGGAGACTATTTGTTAGGGCCATCTTTGTCATACTTTGGTTGTTGCGGATTTGCAGACCCGAACTCCCATTTGTTCTGGTGCTTACATTTCTGCTCAATTTTAACAACATATCGAGAAGAAGCACTGAGTGATGAGATGTCTAGAAAATCCATTTCAATCTGGATGTATCTGTGTAGAGCCCCACGATATTTCAGAACCAAATGTCGCACAGAGTCTTTGATACCCAACTTGGTGTGCAAGGTATGGAAGGTATTGGTGAACTCCGGAATTGCTTGGCCCCTCTCTTGCCACAGTGTGGTCCATATCATGTACTGGTCCTCATAGTTTCCAACAGGGTAATACTGTTCTTTTACCGCATCCACAAAAAAATCCCAAGTGGGATCGGCCCCATATATTCTAGACTCCTCTATGGAACTTTGCTCCTAGTAAGTTTCCCACCAATGTTTGACATGAGGGAGAGCTTTAAGGAGTGTGAAGGTGATCTTTTCTTTGTCGAAAAAATTGTGAACAGAGAAATAACCTTCTAGTAGAGTTAACCATTTTTCTAGGGCTTCTGCATCTATCTGTCATTCAAATACAAGAATATCAAAGTTAACTTGTACCTTTAAAGGCGAGGTGCCTCCAAAGTGGCCACTTGATGAAGATGCGCCTGATGCTATTGACAGGTGTTGAAGGATGTGGGAAAAATTCTCCATCATTTCGTCCCTCTATCACATGAGAGCTTGCTCAAGCAACAGATTGATAGGATTGTTGATCCGTAAACGGGTCGAGTACTACTCTCCCAAATGTTTACAATGTGAGGATCTTTAAATTGACTATGGCTTATACAGGTTTTATTGAGCATATTAGTTCATTTTTCATAGTGCATTACAAGCATAAACATAATACAAATGAACATCAAGGAGCATAAAAA
>ML777150.1:167922-184918 GCA_009831015.1 Picea engelmannii
GGAGTTCACCCCTCCACCTCTGGGGCTACGTCTCCGGACCTGCTCCAACTGGAATGCAGATCTTCTATATTCCTTCTTCAAAGTGAGCTCTCAAAGCTTTCTTACATTCAAGGACTATGGCTCTTCATTAGCTCAGCACTATGTCTTTCAATAGCTAAGCACTCTCTCCTTTTCCCTCCTTCTTCAAAACATGGCTCACATAAGGAATATATATAGTTTTTCCTTACTCACTCTCCAACTAAGAGCATTAATTACAAGATCCACAATTGTAGGATCTAATTACAAAAAAGGAAAAACAGGATCCTTAAAAGTAGGATCTTCAACCATCTTAGGCTTAAAAATGGAAAAGTCTCAAAACTACCCAAAGACTTTCCAACCATGCCCTTAATTCTCTCAACCTACAATTGAGAAAAAAATGGCAAATTGGTGTGAGGTGGTTTCTCACATGAAAACCAATTTCCATAATTAATAAATGAATAATATGTGAGACAAATTTTCTCTCACAAATATTAATCATTTAATTACAAGTGAATAATAATAATGCATGAGTTATTAAAGCTCATAAAATGCATAATTAAATGCATGAGCACTTCATAAAACATTAATCAAACTAATATGAAAAATGCATGAAGTATTTTTCCCACAAATGCATAATTAAATGCATGAGAAATATAACTCAAGAAAGCATCATTTTAAATCCACTTAAACACTTTTGTTTCCACCTTGAAATCAACATGGCGTTAAGTTCTTTCACGTGTGCGGATCCATTCAGATCAATCGTCTACTCCGTCGTTTTTCTTTTCTTCCACCATTGAGGGTTTCTTGGGTGTGCGAGAGTGATTTTCTTCAAGGGAGACAAGCTCGAGACCCAACTTGTTATACTCGAACCTCGTCAGGGACATCCACTGAAAAAAACGATCAAGAGCAGCTTGCTCTGATACCACTGATCCGGATTATTTTCAGCATGAAATGAGAGCAGAGATATAATAAAGAAATGCACAGAGATATTGCAGATATTCAATAATATATAGAAATTTATCAGAGATTCAACCATAAACATAGATATACAATAATACATGATTTATATTAATCAAAGAAATGTACAGAGACTGTAAAAATACAGAGTGAAAGACTCGTTAGAATGGTTGCAGCTTATCTCTGAGAAGAGATGTGACGGCTACTCGCATTCGCAAGAAGATGATTACAATGAGGCTCTGAAGGCCTTTTTACAATAAACATGAATGTCAAAAGTCCTAGAAATCCAAAAACCTAACCCTAGGAGATGAAGCGCCAAAATTCATGTGGACCCCGTTTGGGTAAGTTAGTACATCAACTTCCCGGGGTCGTAACTTTTGCATACAATCTCTGTTTTAGGCGTATAATAGCTCGTTGGAAAGGTATCATCGATGAGATTCATTTTGGGGGATCACTCATTCCTTTCGCTATTATTGAGAACCTCGATCTTGAAAAACCTTCATTTAGGCCCTCAAAATGGCCCTGGAAGTTAAAACCTGCTAAAAATAGTAAATTGCCAAAATTGTCAGAAAGTTGTTCTGAGCCAGTTGGAAAAGGTGGGTGGCCACCAATATCCACCTAGATCATTCTACTGCGTTGATCTGTACTTAGGGTTTTATTTTTGATGTGAGTAAGACTAATAGGTTGATGCATGGTGTTCCTAAGTTCTTTGTATAAGTGTTATAATCACAGATATATGTCCCAGCTCTGTTACAGACAACTAAGTCATGTAACCCCCCCTACCTCTACCTTGGGTGAGACTTCTCCTACTTCATAGGTGTTGCCAAAAGGGCCGATAGTTATGGTTTTGTTGGTGCGTTGTTGAAGCGTTGAACCTTGGGTCTGCCCCTGTGCCAACAAATTGTTCTGTTGTCGGGACCTAAAACTGTGATTGTTGGGAACTAAAGTAAAGAAAAGAGAATCTTTGTGCACAGGTATGTTTTTGTAATGCGCAACATTCTACTTGACTTGTGAAGCTTTGTGCTAAAAGAGAAATCCAATCTGAAGAAAATAGGTAAGATATTAAAGCTTTGTGCTTTTCTAAGAATAAGATAAGTGAAAATTTTTGTTTCGAAAACATGAACCTAGGTATGTTTAATAGATTTTTTCCTAGTATGAAAACTAGGGCACAGTTGGAAGAAAGATTTTATCTGAATAAATTTGATGGAAATAGAGAAGGATATGTTATTCCTATGCATAGAAAGAATTTTTGGATTAATAAGTGGATGTAGGAACCTAGAAAGAATTTGTGTAGATTGCAGACTTAGCACTGTGATCTTAGTACGTAGATCAGGAAAGGTTGGGGAATGTTTAAAAGAAAGAAAGGATTAACTCTATGTTATAACTACAAAAGACCGAGACATATTGCTAAGGAATGCCATGGTATAGGTCCTATTTGTCTTTGTTGTAAAATTGTTGGTCATGAGGTTGAGGATTGCCCAAGGATGATTGCTAAAGTTGAAAAGATGAACATGAGATAAGAAAACTATGAAGGAAGTCGATAATAAGAGCATGTTAGAGAATCACAAAGAGAAAGAATCAGAGAAAGATCGGACTACATTAGTACAGTTAAAGGAAACGATGAATGATCACAGAGATGTCAGTTTACGAGAGATCATAAAAGAAAAACAACGCATAAATACAAGAATATGAGACTTCGACATAGACTGTGTCTTGGATGAGGAAACACAAATGAATATTATGACAGAAGACACTTGGGAAATTTTGGGAAAGCCCACTATGGTACCTTCATTGGGAAGGATAGGCTTGTTTAAAGGAAACATGATAACCCTATGTGGAAGAGTTACTAATGTACCTGTTATCATCCATGGAACATCGATAGAAGAGGAATTTGAAGTCATTAACATTGTTGAGAACAATGCCCCGTTCCCTTTTTTGTTAGGAAAGACTTGGATTGAGAAAGATTGGATCATAAGGAAAGTAGAGGAAGAAGCTACAAAAAATAGAAAGCAAGAACTAAGGGAATTCATAGCTAGGAAAATAGATCGACTGATACAAGAACGAGAAGTTAAGTCGAAGCAGCATAACACAAGAGAATTAGTTGTAGAAGTTGAAAGAGCATAAGAAGGTTTAAGGAACTATCCATGCAAGAAAGGAGTACATCCACCCAACAATTAATAAGAGAAGAAATATAAATTCGAACCCTTTGAGAGCACATCAGCAGTGCAAAGTCACTACGATAGGAGAAACTAAGAATAAGAATGGGAAGAGGAATCCATAAACAGTTAGAGAGACTCAGATCACAAGAAAGAAGGCAAGGAAGCTCAATAAGAATAAAGCCAAGTTAAAAATTCTACAGGAAGTCACAGAGAATACTTCGCAGGAGGTAGGCTCTGAACCTTGCTGGAACAACATAACCGCACAGAAAGGGATTTCACCCTAGCGAAGCTATATGACCGTTGGAGGTGCCCCGACCATTAGAACAATGCTCCTAATGGATAAGAAACACATTTATGGGAGAATGGACCACATTTGGGACGTTGATACTGCACCATAACGGATGGATTCACATTGATGAAAGAATTCCTACCCGTTGGAAGAATCTGTTACAACGCTCGCTTATTTAACCCATCGGACTCTGTGTCAGGACCAATTTTTGCTACCCATGATTATCTGAGACAAGAAGAGAAGTGATTGTGTGTCGAGTCGCGTTATTAGACATCATTGTTTGTTTATCTACCCCGCTATCTGTTCACTTAACCTGGCCTATTTCTTAACAGTAAGAACGACAGCCTAGCACATTGAGCTAGAGAAGTTCGTCGAAGAGGTTCTGAAAATTTTTATGGCTGATAAAGCTATGTCTGAAGGAATACAGGTGTCGTCGACCAGGGGACTGTAGGCTTCCCCTTCGACTGGACGTCGTTCGAAATGTTCCAACCCCGCGAATGAGACGTGAAGTAAACATCGCAACGATCTGGCTAATGCGAAGAAAATCCCATCAATCTTACCTTATTATATCCCGCCTTTGGTTGTTGCGGTTAACCATGCCAACATTCCACGAGACTTCGAATACACATTGATCTCCATGAACATTCCGAAGGGAATACGCATGGTTGGAACCCAGTTGGGACGGATCCCAACACTAGAGAACAATGATTTCAACCTTGGAGATAGAAAGAACCATGCCATGCTCATGCCCCATAGATATTTGACGAATACTACTAGGAAGAAGCCTCACATATTCTCCCAACCATGGATTAAGGAGCTGGCGCAGTCAACAATACTGAATGTAATGAAGATTTCTTATTTTGGTCGACATCAGGAGGTTAACGCTTATGTTAAACTCCTCTTTTTGTTCTATCATGGTGGATACCTGTGGCTCGACATGAGGATTACTATGGATCCAACGCTGATCCACTTGATCACAAGATTGAGCATGCAGGGACCCGACCCTCAGTAGTTCTACCCAGAGAAGACCTCAGATCGCGCCCTAGCACAACGCATCAAGGAGGCATACGACGAAGTTAAGAAGGGAAAGTGAGGCTACAAGGTAGCCTCTATCCAGGATGGCATAGTGTGCCTTGCTTGCCAACTCATAACTGGCAAGCTTGTGAGAAAGAATCACCCCACGTAGGTCACCAAGTTCATACCTCACAGGAAAATGAGTGGAGGGGATGCAGATGAATTGGGAGAGTTACCTCATCAACGAGCTTGAGAAAGACTTCCGCAAAGTGCTGGATCAGGGATACGAGTTCTACCTTAGTTGGCTACTTATGTTGATTGCATTTGTTGCTTGGCAAATGCCGTAAGGAGACACCTTCTCGGAGATTGAACCGTCGGATCTGTTGGCCATGAGGTTCTCAACCTTATGGTATACGAATGACATGTCAAAGAAATGATAGTCGAATGCAGTGTTCCATGCCTACTATCATCTACTGAATTTTTCCATTGAGTCATTCCCGTGCATGCCACTGCACACCTTGCACCAGTACAGACCACTAGCTAAGTTCTACGTAGATCTTCATTTTATTTATATCACTACGCGCAGAGATGAGAGAAAGGAAGAGTTACAGTCCTATTACAAGCTGACAGACAAAGACATGGAGAAGATCACTAAGGAGTGGTCTGAGGAGTTCCTTGTACCAGTTGATGATGCAGAACTCTCCAACCCTGACATCATAGGAAGCCCCTTGGTCACCTGGTTTGAGCACGCAGGACAGTCAAGTGAAAAGAAGAAAAAGAAAAGGGAGGAAGTTCATAACATAGTGACTGATGAGAAGGACAACGCCTCAGAAGAAAGTGGACTTGGCTTTCCCACAGGAGGAGGAGGAGATGAATTAAATCAAGAAGTAGGAGGGGAAGAAGGAGAAAAGAAAGGATACGATGTAGCTACACCACCGAAGGATCCCCCTACCGAGACAGGAACACTGAATAAGAGGAAGGTTTCTCCGTAGAAAATAAAACCTGCACCAGTAAGCCCTAAATAGAGGCCATGCTCACAGAGGACGACATCGGCTTGGTCCATGGAGCGATGGAGAATGCGTCCGAAGATCTCTTGCAGAGATATGGAGAAAAAGAGGAAGAGTTGTATGTAAAGGTCGAGAAGGAGCTGAAGGACATACAATGAGCTATTCAAGTTATCCGCATAGTACCTATTGCGCCTTCCTTGTCGGAGATTACATAATTGGGGGACGAGCCTACCCAATTAAGAAGATTACCAGATGCAACAGAGGCTCGAGCTTAGAAAGTTCAAGAAGAAAATGAAAAGGCTACAGAAGTCGTGAAGAAAGAGAAAGAGGAAGTCTTAGAGCAACTACGAGTTACACACTATTGTGTAACCGCTTACGAAAATGATAAAGATGAGTTTTAGTCGATGCTCGAGGAATAAATAGTGAATATACAGAGGGAAAAGGACAAACTGCTCACAGAGAAGACTGCAGTCAAAGAAGTGGTTAGAAGATCACTTCGCTCTGTGTCAGGCTTGGCACAAGAGGAACATGAGGCATTCGAGGTTCAAGTAATGAAGCTCGTTGAAGCCATCCAACAACTTGAAGAAAGGATAACGGAGTTGGAGGTCCAAGCAGTACCAAGCACTCTACAGGAGGTGCGCGACCAGGGCCCTCACCTCAGAATGCAAACAATTGGAAGGATCAGGGCCCTCACCTTAGAATGCAAACAATTGAGCAATAAGAGCACGAGAACTTATGAACGCCTCGTAGAAGACCCATAGCTAAGGAAAGTGGAAGCACAACTACAAGAGGCACAACAACATGCATTGTCAGTACAAGCGCAGATGAAGTTACTTACTGCATTCGAGAGAATGAAGAGATCACAGGAACAAAGTGTGGTCCAGCAACAGATTACTACCATCTAGGGTAGAGTAATGGAAGTCACACAGAGGCTACAACCGATGCAGGATGAAGCCTATGTCATGTTTGAAGAGATCGAAGGATAAGGTTCACAACTAAACCAAGTGGTTGTGACAGTGGAACAACGTTTGGAAGGGCCTATTACAGAGAAAATGATCCAAGAACTCGATGATCTGGAGGCTCAGGCGAAGTAGCAAGTCGAGGCATCTTGAGGCCTTCAAAGTAATGTTGCCCAGATCTGAGTGACTCAGGACGAGTCACAGATGAGTGTTGGGGGCCTGTTGGCCCTTGACCAAGTTTTGAGGAAACATTGCTCAAGTCTGACAACATTTTGGACTTTGACAAGTTGATCAAAGATGGAGAGCCCAGGCGGAGCTGAGATTGCGGATATCACTTGTTTTGTGGGCTTTGTTGACCCAACATGGGGTTCTTAGGGTTTTGTAACATGCTATGGGATGTCGGCCCATGGGTTTACCCATGATTAGGCCTTTTTGTAAATGTAAAAGTATAAATAAGTAAACTGTGTATGTGAGGCTTTGTGCTTAGTAAAGGAGTTGGCTCTGTGCCCTGACCGATTTTGGGAAGGTGGATCTGGTGCTTAGTGCAAAGATCACTTGTTCGATGTGAAGCTTGGCTCTATGGCTTAGTGCACAGGAGCAGATGAATGTAAGAGATTGAAGCCTAATAAAGAAGAAGAAGCAGTTGGTGGACGTAGCCCCACACTGGGGTGAACCACGTATATCATGTGTTGATGGTTTCCTTTGTGTTATGATGTTTATTCTCTGGATCTGCTTAGTGCATTGATTGTTATGTATGATAGATAGATCTATGAATGCTTAGTGCTTTATTTATATTGAATGTGTTAGATCTAACTTATGATTTTAAGTGCGATATATATGTTGTCATTGTTACCGCGTCAATCTGTACTTAGGGTTTGATCTGCGATGTGAGTAAGACTAATAGGTTGATGCATGTTGTTCCTAAGTACTCTGTAGAAGTGTTATAATCACAGATCTGTGTCCCAGCTCCGTTAAAAACACTTGATTTTTGTAACCCCCCTGCCTCTACCTCGGGTGAGACTTCACCTGCTTCACAGGTTTTGTTGAAAGGGATGGTAGTTAGGGTTTTTTTGGTGCATTGTTGAAGCGTTGAACCCTGGGTCTTCCCCTATTCCAACAGATCCATTGTGTATTTATTCATGATCACAATCCCACAAATAAGTTTTACATGGATTTGAAATGTACTTGATTTGGAAACCACACTTGTTTCCCCTTTGAGCATGGGGGTGCCCACCTTGAGGAAGAGAGTTTTCTCTTACCTTGTTTTTGCTTGCAGGTGATTCTATGATCTTTGGTCTATTGAACTCTTCTTTGATTTTTTTTTCCTAAATCTTTGCGTTATTTATAGTGTTTTGGCCATCAATTTCTTTTCTCTCCTCACACAATAGAGGGGATCTATTATACCTTTATTTGTTCACCCATGACTTAAGTCAATGATCTAGCCTTGTGAAATTGTCATAATCATGGAGCTTTATCCTTTTGTGTTTTCTAGGGCCTCTTCTAGAAAATCCTTTAATGCACCCACACTCCATTGTTCATCATCTAGCAAGCATCCACATTTTTCTTTAAAGAAACCCATGGGAACCCACACTCTATTAGAGAGCAACCTATGGGCAC
Organism: Picea engelmannii; assembly: GCA_009831015.1. Classification (NCBI taxonomy): domain Eukaryota; kingdom Viridiplantae; phylum Streptophyta; class Pinopsida; order Pinales; family Pinaceae; genus Picea; species Picea engelmannii. The sequence goes on from ML777150.1 coordinate 175,943, forward strand.
CCTCAAAACGAATTGAAAATATATGAAACATATGGATCCTACATGTTTTGAGTGGAAAACATAAGAGGTGTACACTTGTACATCCTCAAATTCAATCATAAACCACTTGAACCAACCTTTTCAAGTATAAATAGAAGGTTCATGGACGGGTAGGATTAGCTTGGCTAGCCATTTGAAAGACTAAGATAATGCTTTGATTCTATTTCATTTGGCTCCAAGTTAAACCCTAGCTATTTCTACAAGTAGGAGAGAGATCCTTTAGGGTGCATCAAAGACATTCTTTGGCTCCTCTATTATATTTTATCTCGATCCATGAGTTGAGAGAGAGCTTGAAAGAGATTGAAGCATGAGGAACCCAAGGTTGGGTGAGGAGGTCATAAGTAGCAAGGACGTGTATATACTTATTGTAAATTTCTTATCCTTGAATGTGTGTAGATGCTAAATAGATTTAGGTGTTGAAGATCCAATTTGTAGCTTTATAATCTAAATGAAGAAACAAGAAATTATTTCATTTTCTTTTTTTAACTTTTCATTATAGTCACATTAATATAATAATAGAAAGAAGTAGAGTAATCTATCCTACTTTAGTAGCAAGAAGCCTTTTCTTGGGGATAAATTCATTAGACCTAATTAATTTCTCTACAACAAAAAGCATTCACCTAGAAAGTAGTAGATGATACATTATATAGTGATACATTCTAGATCAAATAAAGAACTCTTAGAAAATGAGGGATAAAAAACAATTTATTTTGTAATGTTTTATCTATGCATGGTTCTCAATTTCAAAATATTTATAATATTATTGACATTCATAACTTGTTAAGTCATGAAACCAAAATACATTTAAGAAAACTTATCTTCCTCTTTCAATCATAAATACAAAACATAAAAAAATCAATTAATTCCTTTCTTAATTTTTAAATTAAAAATTCAATAAAAAAATTTGTTTTAATAGTAATCATCATCTTCGTTATTTCTAATTGTTAACATAATAGTGAATTTTCTCCTAATTCAATTAATACACACAATTAATACACAATAATTTTAAAAAATTGAAAATTATTCTAGATTAAAAAAAATTGAATACTCATTGAATCAATTAATACACAATAATTTTAAAAAAATTGGAAAATGTTCTATATTAAAAGAAATTGAGTACTCATTGAACTCAATGAAAAAAAATGTTATTTTCAACAAACGTTAGATATGAGCATGGATTTTTAAAGAGTCCTTTTAATATTTCTATATTTTTTTTTAGAAAAAATTAATCTATTCTTATATTACATATCTATTTATATTAAATCGTTATTATATTATATATCTAATTTAATTTATATTAAATCTTAAGAAACTTTATAACATAAAATAAGTTAATATCCATTTAGAATTTAAGCATAGGTTTTATAATCATAGTACTCACTTCAAGCTTTGGGAGTATCTTTCCAAAAACAAAGGTGTTGTTTAGTTGTTTTATTAAATAGTTTTTTTTTTCTAAATTATTATATAATTTTTTATGAATCTAAAAATTTCTCACTATATTTCAATCAAATATCCCCTGAATGTTTCACTATTACAACTTAACTGGTTTTATAAATTTAAATAACCTTAAACCAAAAATGTTTATACGTTAAACCAGACTGATGAATGGATTTCAAGCGTTATAGTTGCAGATGGCGGTGGAAAATTCTATATTCGCCAGAAAGAATATGAAGCCTTGCCTAAATTATGAGATTGCTTTAGCCAAGATGATCCTCTCAGGAATATGATTCAATTTTGGTGAATTTGTGCGCATACTATTAATGCAATTTGCTCAGTACATTTGCGTAGGATCAGTAAGTAATGGAGAAATAACTCAAACTGTCAGCGAATTTTGACTTTACAGTCAGAAGTACCAACCAATATTCAGCGCAACATTAAGTAATGGAGAAATAACTCAAACTGTCAGCGAATTTTGACTTTCGAGTCAGAAGTACCAACCAATTCTGTTCAACGCAACATTATATTCTATGAGAAATAACTCAAACTGTCAGTGAATTTGACTTTCAAGTCCAAAGTACCAACTGATTCAGTTCAACGCCCAAGATCATTAAGAACAACATTATATATTATATGCATCCAAGTTCCCACAAACAGAACTGACAACAACATCGGTGACAGATATTTATTGACGCTGGGCATGTTACAGGATTGCATGTGGGTGCCGGTGAGTTCCACCGTTCCTGTGCTGCTATTTCGCCTTACTTATATCCCACAACATCTATAGCTATGCTATGCCATCAAAAAGCATATTCATGTACATGAGATATATAGGCCTGCAACTCCGCAGGCTATAAGGAGGACATATTATTTATGAACAGCATCTTTCATTCGGCGCAGTGCATCAGCACAGTCTGAGCAAAGCTGCTGGGGATCTGGAACCACGTCCTCCGAGACCATTGCTATGAGCTTCCCCTTCCCACCATAGCTTATGAAATGCATCACTATCGACTGCTTCAACATTCATTCATTGACTCACAATATGTCTCATACAAATCGAAATACATATACAGCATATCAAACAAGGCTAGATAATACTCACAGAATGGTTTACGTATGCAGTGGGAATAATGTGGGTAACGTGATTATCACAGAATTCAATTAACTCTGCCGGCCCAATCACGTTAGAGAAACCCAACGTTGTGCTTGTATTTAACTTGTTGGCTATGTACTCCACCAACTGTCATTCCAAATTTTGTTTGATCAATCTCACGTGAAAAGAAAACTCTATGCAATAATATTAACAATATCAATATCATGCGAAGAAATCTTATTGTCGCTCGACAGATACCTTGGTTGCCATGGATGTGGCGATGGCGAATGTGAGGGAGGACTCGAAAGACAACTTTTTAATCCTTGCCGTATTTGTTGTCGCTCTACAATAATCCAGGGGATCTTCGTAATGAACCATCGGTAACGGGAACAACCAAAACCCTAATTTGTTACCCCACATTGCTTGCGTTGGATTTTTCATGTTGCTAGCAAGATCCTGTCAGCATTTCCCAGACAACTGATAAGTTCAAAGGTGAATCTACAGGTCAAATATAAAATAATAGCTTCCGATAAGGGTTACCTTGAGCACTGGAGACCGTCGCGTATTAACAGCGACTAATGCTCTAGCACGCAACTTTGATGGAAGGCAATATTCATGCTCTGCGATTCCGTCGCTATTTATGGCCGTTTTTGCTGGAACTGAGAAATTTCATAAAATAATGGAAACAAGAATTGTGAGTTGAGTATGAAAAATGGCTACTGATGAGAAATTGAAAGAAATTAAATAGAGGCAACGTACGTGTAGCATTGCGCCTGCTCAGATAACGTACAAGTCCTGCAGAAATGGCTCCCATCATAACATCATTCAAAGTCTACAACAATAAATGTTTACACATTACTCTCTGTAATCGCTCAGCAGCGTGATGAACACAGACTTGTAATAATTTATAAAACGACAAAATGTACTAGCTTGCATGCAAATATGAAAGAAATTAGTACTCCGTTCACTGCCTTCTTGACCGAGAATATATCCACCATGTCGACAGTAACGTGAGCCAGGCGCTTTGAGTTACAAAATGGCGTCTTAGTAGCGTCTTCTCTCAATGGATTCACATCCTTTTTCCATAAAACAGTGGCAACATAATTGAGGGTAGTTAAAAATGTGAACCAAAATGCGGCAAGCCAACCGTAAACAGTCCGAAGAGTGCTTGATATTTCTTTGTCTCTGGACTTGTTATGTTCTGGAATGGTTGGTAGGGTTTTGGGATCGGAGGCTTTGTGTGTGGAGTTAACAAGAAGAGACAACAGAGACACACAATCTCCTACAGAGTGATGGATTCTGAATACAAGGCTGGCTTCTGCCTCTCCTGACTTTGCATTCAAGACATGGACTTCCCACAGAGGTCTGGATGGATTCAGTGGAGGAGCAGTTGCAAGAGAAGCTGTGTATTCATTCACAAAGCCTGGATTCTGTGTCAAGGAAGGATCAAGGAAGGGGACAATCACATGGTCATTTATCTCTACCTCTCTCAGAGACCACTTCAAATTATTGTGCCCGTCCTTTATCTGCAACCAAAAAGCATATCAGAACATTACCTTCAGATCAAACTAAATGTAATATATGAAAAACCAACACAAGATCATGGAATATACAACTCTACACTAAATGATCTGGATTTCGACAAAATAATGAGAAGGGATACTGACTAAAATGCTCGAAAATCTCTGGTGCTGCGCCAGAGTATTTTGAAGTGAAATTTTCAAGGCCACAACGTCAATATCTTTCTTAAATCCCACAATGCTAAAGATATAACTATGCAATAACCTCCCAGTGGTCAGACAGGCTAATGGACTCAGTGGTTCTTCGTATGATCGTTTTCCATCTGGTAGCTTAGGTTCCTCCTTGGATATAGACAAGTAGTTTAAACTGCCAGCTTCCCCGCTTGTTTTCTTGACAACAACCTCTCTGAGCTGATGATGCTGCAGCATGTTGCCTTTATCAAAAGCATTGCTCGTCTGATCAGTATTTCTCATCGTGTAGTGGAGGTCGATCGTTTAGATTGATGGAATCACCGTCCCTTGATCCAATTCTTGCATAGCTTCCTCTTTATATGGGAGCTCATCAATGTTTAAGATGATTCCGTAGAGAGCTCGTGGAGAGATGGACCGGCGTGCAATTTCATACATCATCTTTTAATTCGGATAGAGACGTAGGGATCCCTTGAATAGTCATTGCAATACGCAAAGAATTTTTAGAGGGCCGCAAACTTGTCTTCTTCTAAACTGGGCCAGATTTAGTATTGACCTATTCAGATTCTAAAATAGTGGCTGTATATAATGCAGTAGTACAATTGATTCATTGCATTCTGCCAACGTGTTCCATGTTACAGCATCCCTCGGATGGCCATGGACCCACTGTACCTACATGCTTTTCTTCTTGTCTTCAGTCAGAAATGGAGTGAAGTCATATTTACGATTCTTAAACACGGAAACATATATACACCCATATATATATATATATATATATATATATATATATATATATCCTTTACTTCTGAACATGTAATTGAAGCAAGCAAACATTGAAGAACATGTGATTGAAGCAAACAATGAAGGAAATAGTATTTGTAGAAGCTATCGTAGCTTGTCTACACATGGAAATAGTGTGGTCAGGCGATAGAAAGTCGTTTCTCAAAACAGAACTGAATATATCCGATTTCATAGCATGATCGTCGTGTGTATAATCATGAAAATGGCATGGCCAAACAATGTAGCCATGAAAAATAGCATCCTCATTAAAATGTAGGGATGTCATGAACATCATTCTCTATTAACAAAAACCAAACATGAGGGTTGTGTGGTAAAGAAAAAAATATTTCCAAAGGTAACAGAGGTTATCATTCTTTACTACTCCCTCATAATACATGAGGGTTGTGTAACATAATACAGGAGGGTCGTGTGGTAAAGAAAATATATTTCGAAAGGTAACCCAGGTTACCATTTTTTACTACTTTAACCTAATATAGAGATGAAACTTTTATCTTTTTAATTTTTCAATTTTTTTTAAAGTTATGTTTTTTTTTTCTAAAATTTTATTATTGTTTAATTACACAATTTTCAAACAAGATAGATATTTATATTTATATTTATATTTTCATTTTTATTATAAATTTACTTCTTTAAATTATGTTGTTTAGTTACATAATTCTTAAAATTATGTTGTTTAATGACACTGATTTGCCCTCCCTATTGCGTGTGCTTCAGTCCATCAAGGAAGAAACCATATACCTATCTGTTCTATGACTTATCCTTTCTGTGGCTGATCCCTTCTGTTATAATCTGTTCTCATCTGTTCCCAGAAACATCTCATTGTTTGGGCATACATATTTATATTTTCATTTATATTATTTATTTACCTACTTTGTGGAAGACAAAAACATCTCATTGTTTGGACATACATATTTATATTTTCATTTATATTATTTATTTACCTACTTTGTAGTAGACAAAAACATCTCATTGTTTAGACATACATATTTATATTTTCATTTATATTATTTATATACCTACTTTGTGAAAAACACTTAACAAGGATAAGCATACCAATGTGTATGTGTATATCCAAATATAAGAGTTATGTAACCAAAAAGCAAAATACTATTAATATTTTAAATATTTTATGTATTAAAATAGTAAAAAACAATATTCATGTATTTTTCAATGCCTCCTGTCTACCTTTTCAAAGACCAAGAAGTTGGTGACATAAATGTTCACATGCTTGTTATTGTTACACCAACTAAATATTTACATTCTAACTAAATAAGCATTTATTATTGTTATTAAAACTAGTCAAGCACATGGCATAAATATTCACATGCTTATTATTATTACACTTTAACTAGATATTTATATACCAACTAAATAATGCTTACATGCTTGTTATTATTACACTTTAAGTAGATATTTACACTCCAACTAAATAATGTTGGCATGCTTGTTATTATTAGACTTTGATAATAAGTATTTACAATCCAACTAAATATTTCTTCTTGTTATCCAAACTAGCCAAACAAATATGTACATATACATGGTGGAACATGACCATAAAATATGATTTTTATCATTTGGGCAAAGGCCACTTTTTACTACTTTAACATAGATGAAAAACCATGACTTTTTACTACTTTAACATAGATGTGAAACCTTTTCCCTTTTCATTTTAAAAACATTTTTTTCTTTTTAAAGTTGTTAGTAATGTTAAGTTGCTTGTACATGCAAGAGGATATGAATGTGTATGTACACCCAAACATGAGGATGTGAATGTGTATGTATGCCCAAACATGAGAGTTATGTGGCTAAACAACATAATACTACTAATAAACACACACATTCATATTCTTTCCCCTAGGATTCTAGTTATGTGGCTAAACAACATAATACTACTAATAAACACACACATTCATATTCTTTCCCTTAGGACTGTGGATGGTGGAGGGTGAGTATATAAATGTGTGTGCACCCAAACATAATAATTGTGTCTCCAAGCAACATAATATTATTAATAATTTTTAAAAGAAAAAATATTTCAAAGATGAAAAACAACAAACCAAGCAACATAGCATTACCAATAATTTAAGAAAGAAAAAAATATTTCAAAGATGAAAAAGAGAAAAAGTTCCACATCTATGCATTACCAATAATTTAAAAAAGAAAAAAATATTTCAAAGATGAAAAAGAGAAAAAGTTCTACATCTATGTTAAAGTACTAGAAGACCATAACTTTTGTCCAAATAATTAAAACCATATATTTTTAAAACCATATATTTTTAGAAAACCACAATGAAGTTATAATATGGTCATATTCCTAATAGGGTGCTTAAGTTTTACATATCTATATATGTTAGTAGCACGATATATGTTTGAAAAGTGTTAGTAGAGGTTATAAATATTTAGTTGAACTACGAAGTATACACATACATTCATATCCTCACTCCCCACCACCCACCCTCCACAGGGTGATGATAGATCGGGTGATGATAGAGTTGTGTGACCAAGCAACATAACACTACTAATAAGAAAGCACATTCATATCCTCACCCATGGGAGGGTGGGTGGTGGGGCATGAGGATATGAATGCATGTGGAGACACCCAAACATAAGAGTTGTGTAACTAAGCAACATAACACTACTGATAACTTTATAAAGAAAAAAAAAATTCAAATATGAATAAGGGTAAAAGTTCCACATCTATGTTAAAGTTGTAGAACATCGTACTAAGTAGCCTTTGCTCAAATGGTTAAAACCATATTTTTTAAGAAAACTATAATGAAGTTATATTATGACCATATTCTTTATAAGGTGATATGTATGTAAGTAAGTACAACTAGTGTTAATGGACACTAAACCATATTTTTTAGAAAACTATAATGAAGTTATATTGTGACCATATTCTTTATAAGGTGATATGCATATAAGTAAGTACAACTAGTGTTAATGGATTGGGTGAGGATATGAATGTGTGTCTCTTCAAGCATGAGAGTTGTGTGGCCTAGCAACATAACATTACTAATAACTTAAAAAATAAAAAATATTTTAAAGGTGAAAAATGACAAAAGTTCCACATCTATGTTATCGTTTATTGTTGTAGAAAATAGTAACTTTTTTCCAAATGATTAAAACTATATTTTTTTACTAAACCATTTTAAAGTTATGTTATAGCAATATTCCTTATAGCCATATTCCCTATAAAGTGTGCTAAGAGCTCATATTTTTTGGACATAAATAAATAAGTTAATACCCCAAGGAATAAAGACATTTGACAAGAGTAGAAGTTTACATCCTTATAAATCACCAATAAATAATAAGTCAACTAGCATTTACATATTGTAATCAATAATGACTAATACTTTTAATTAATTAATAATTTAGTTATAATAAATTTTACCATTTTAGAAAAAAAATATTAAAATATTATATATATTTAATAATAACCATAAATATTGTATTAATATTTTATTAATAACAATTAATAAATATGAAGAATATTATTAACAATTATGTAAACATTTAGGCCACCTCCTTATTACACGTACACTTCCATTTATGTAAAGTAGTGATAAAGAAAAAGGCTATATAATTATCTTACCGTGTAATACACTTGCATTTACATCCAAGCTTCTTATTGGTCTATTTTCCCATTTAAGAATCCTCACTAGTATGGATAGTCATTATTGTGGACTAATGCGCTTAGTTGTTCAACTATTCCTCCAATAAATATCTATAGTTAGAAAATGAGGATTTGTCCAAAATTCGATAACTAAGTTTGTTATATTGAAAATGTTAGGCAAATATAAGATATTAAAATGTACGAGAAATAAATATATTAATTATTATTTTTTTAATTTTAAAAATAAATAATTGAAAATTAATAAATATTTCTTATAAATT
>ML777150.1:205842-294316 GCA_009831015.1 Picea engelmannii
GAGAGAGAGAGAGAGAGAGAGAGAGAGAGAATTTAACACCAAATATACTACTATAAAGATAAATCAATGAAATATGTAAAATAAATAGACTCAGAAGTGTCAAAGTGAATGATATTTCTCTTTGTTGAAATATTGTTTAATATTGAGAGGGGGCGGTGAATCAATATTTCTTCTTTTTCCAATATTTAACACCACTTAATCATTAATCTTATTAAACACAAAAAGTGAACAACAAAGAAGAACACTACACAAAATTTTAACATGAAATACCATAAATGTTCTTTTTATATATGTATATAAAGTTTAATTTTCATTTACAAGAGACACCACTATCCTCTTTTGAGCACCAACTCAAGGAGACAACAATCCCCTATTTTTCAAGCACCAACTTGAGGAAGTTGCAACTCCATGGTGTTCAAGCTCCAACTTGTAGAGGACTTTAATCCTCCCTTGCTCCACCCTTCCACCCTCACTGCATTTTTTAATCTTCAAACTTCAATTTCTTCCGTTGGACTCTTCTTTTGTATAGATCTTCTTATTAAATCATCGAGTCACACCTTCTTTCAACATATTTTCTTGTTTATATAGTTATACAACAAGTATATGACATTGAACCACCGTGTCTCTTTGTAAATAACAATGAACCAATGTACCTCTTCAATATAGGAATGCATCTCTTCATTATAAGTATGTGCCTTTTCAATATAAGATATTAATCATACTATTTTAATTAATATAATGTCAATGAACCATTGTTTCTTTTAGATAGTTTAGTTACATTTTCCATTGGATCAATAGATTTTGACTATCATGATTTAATTCACTTTTTACCTTACCATAGGTAAAAACCACCATGGTTTGCAAATACCATGTGCTCTTTCACTTCTACCTTTTTATTTAATTCCACTTTCACTTTAATCCAATTTCACTTTTACCATTTTATTTAATCCAATTTCACTTTTACCTTTTTCTTTATTCCACTTTCATATTTACTCATTTTTACGTAAACTCCACTTCTAACTAACTTTTCATTTTTTGTTATTTATTAAAGTCATATTTATATTTAATCCACTTTCATTTCCACTTTTGCGTAAACTCTGTTTCCACTTAACTTTTTCACTTTTGTATTTATTAAAGTGATTCCAAGGTCACATTTATATTTAATCACTTACTAACCTTTGACATATATTAGATCAGTTACTAACCTTTGACTTTAATGACAATTTATTCAAAAATTAATTGCATGAGTGGATCTAACCATTGGTGGATGCTGGAGATTGTTTGGGTTCGAAGGGTCATCCAACTTCGGCCTGACAAGAATGATGGCTAAAACTTGCTACGAAATATCGACTACCATGTTGATTTGATAGACTCAAGGGTTCTCGGTGCTACATCAATAAATTTATCTTCGACTACACTTTAAAATGATAGTGCACGAGAAAGTATTCAAGAGGGTGACTCGCCGGTTTTCGTTTTGTTCATCATGATCTTGTCTCACCAGAATATACAGTCATTGAGACAACTTGACTCAACCAGTTTAGTAATTGAAATTCTTTCAATCTTTGATTTTCATTCTTTCATTCTTTCAAAGAACTCGACCAAGCGATCCCCTGTATTCCGATAGTCCACTGCATTCCTGTAGCTCAATATTCTTGTATATTTTACTTCAATTCAATGTCATAATCCACTATGGTACTTCTTGTCTTCATGTTGACATTAATGACAACATGATATTTCTATAAATCTCCCCCTTTGGCATTGATGTCAACACATCGTAAAGCAAAATGCTCCCTTAAAAATGAGTGTTTTTTTTCCATTCTTTTCTCCCCCTTTGACATCAATGTCAAGGCCTCTGCTACCAGAATGTGATTCATCACCAATTGTCTACCACTCAGCCTTCTTTTTTTTTGAGTGACAGTACTTGTCATTTTTTTTTATTGCTCCCCCTGTCATCGTGACTTTATTTTTATTTTAGGGAGATTACTCCCAACTTTTTCCTTAGATGTTCAAATGCTTCTTTAGGAAAGGGTTTAGTGAATATGTCTTTTATCTACTCATTTGAACCAACATACTCCATTATAACCTTTTTGTTACTAACTTTCTCTCTCAAGAAATGATAGTTGATAGGTATATGTTTGGTGTTTGCATGCATGACTGGATTCTTGGAGATGTTGATGGAACTTGTATTGTCACAATATATAGGTATCGATTGATTACATTCAATTTTAATATCCTCCAATGTTTGTATCATCCATAATATTTGAGTGAAACATTCAGTAGATGCAATATATTCAGCCTATGTTATAGATAGTGAAATTGATTATTTTTTTCTACTTGACCATGAGACTAGACATTCTCCTAAGAAAAATGCATTTCCATTAGTGATATTTTTGTCATCCACACTACCAACCCAATCAACATCTGTGTAGGAAATTAGTTCAAATCGTTTATTCCTTGCATACCATAAGACAAAGTTTGATGTGCCCTTAATATATCTAAATATTCTCTTGACATCCATCACATGTGATTCCTTGGGATATGATTGAAATATTACCACCATTCCTACTTTCTGCATGATATTAGGTATGGATGCGGCCAAATATAGTAGGCTCCCAACCATAGATCTGTAGAGAGTTGAATCTACAGAAGGTGACTCGTCTTCCTTATTGAGTTTACAATTGGTTCTCATTAGAGTGCTAATAGGTGGAATTTCAGTCATTCCAAACTTTTTAAGTATCTCTTTCAGGTATTTGGACCGAGTAATAAAAATTATTTTCAGTGATTGAGTGATTTGAAGTCTAAGGAAAAAAGTTAGCTCTCCAATCATAAACATTTCAAACTGTTTTGACATTTCTTGAGCAAATTTATAACTTGATTCATCATTGTTGCAATCAAATATGATGTCATCCAGATAGACCAGTATGACTAACAAACTATCTTTTTCAATTCTAAGATAGATATTGTTGTTAGACATGCCTCTTTTGAATCCTTTTTGTAGCAGGTATTTATCCAATCTTGCATACCATGCTCTGAGTGCTTGTTTAAAGCCATATATTTCCTTCTTCAATCTATACACTTGTTCTTCTTTTCCTGGTTGTTCAAATCCTTCTGGTTGTTCTGGGTAGACTTCTTCTTTTAGGTCTCCATTCAGAAATGCAACTTTACATCCGTCTGATAAACTTTAAAATTCTTAAAGCATGAGTATGCTAGAAATAATCTGATGGCTTCCATTCTTGCAATTGGAGGAAAGATTTATTCAAATTCAATCCCTTCTACTTGTGCATATCCTTTGCACACTAATATTGATTTATTCCTTATAATCTGACAATATTCATTAATTTTTTTTTTTTTAATCTACTTGGTCCCTACCACATTTTTGTTCTTTGGTCTTGGGACAAGTTCCCAGGTCTAATTTTTCTTTATTTGATCAAGCTCTTCATTCATGGATTTGATCCAGTCTTCATCTTTGTTGTCCTCAGCAATTTGTTTGGGTTCTATTGGGAAGAACAATGCTTGTTCTGATTCATATGTTAGTTTTCTTCTGGTTTCAAATCTAGCACTTTTGTTACCTAGGATTTGAATTTCAAGATTATTTCTTTATATTCTCCTAGATGGTTATTTTGTATCTTGTATTGGTGATTCTTCCTCTTCCTTTTCTTCTTCACTGTGTGATTCATCCTCTTGTATTTCTTTAATTTATTCATCATCATCATCTCTTATCCTTTCATCCAATTGTGGATTATCTTGAGATTTGACCCCTTTTGTTTTTAGATCATCTACTTTTAAATTTTCACTTTCCACAATCTTGTGTAGCCATAGATTACATCATATGTAGGACCTTTTGTTGGATGAGTAACCAAGAAATATTCCTTCATCTGATCTAGAATCAATTTTTTCTAGCTTATCATCATATCTCTTTATGTAGCATTTTCTCCCAAAAACTCTTTAAGTTTTTAACTGATGTTGGTATTCCAAACCACAACTCATATGGTGTTTTGTTCTGGTTATATCTAAGTTGTGCTATATTAAGTATGTATATTTTTGTATACACTTCTTCTCTCCAATATCTAACTAGGAGTTTGGCTTCATTTAACATGGTTCTAGATGCTTCTTGAACAGTTCTATTTTTCCTTTCAGTAACTCCATTTTGTTGAGGAGTTCTTGAATATGAAAAGTGTCTTTTAATTCCATGTGTTTCAAAAAATTCATTGAACTCATTTGAGGTAAACTCTCCTCCATTGTCCAATCTTAGGCACTTGATTTTGAGATCAGTCTCATTTTCAACCTGTGCTCTGAAGACTTTAAATTTTTCGAATGCTTCTGATTTTTCTTTGAGAAAGTATACCCAAGTCATTCTTGTATAGTCATCAATGAATAAAATGAAGTAATGTGCGCCTTGTCTACTTTTATCTATTTTTGGTCCACAGAGGTCAGTATGAACACGTGCTAATGGTTTTGATGCAGAGTATTCCTTTGTCTTGAGTCTTACTTTTTTCCGCTTCCCATGTTGACAGTGCCTGCAAACAAAGTTTGAAGGTTTTATAATCTTTGGCATGTCTTTCACGGATTTCTTTCTACTATTTTTTATCAAGTCATCGAAGCTTATGTGTACCATTCTTATGTTCCATAGCCAACTTTCATCTATTTGGCCCACACAACATTTTTCTTCTTCTTTTATGTTTAAGATATATACATTGCTTGATGTCCTTGGTGCAACAACCACTAATTTTCCTGAGTCTTATTTTCTAATTTCACATTTTTTAGAGTCAAATATGAGAATGTGTCCTTGATCACATGTTTGCCTCACATTAAGGAGATTAGGCTTGAAATTTTCAACTAATAGTACATTTTCTTATTTAACTCTATTATTTCCCAGATTAATTGTACCCCTTCCAAGTATCTTGGCAGAGACATCATCTCCAAATATAACACTTCCTTTTTCTTACCTTTTCAGATTGAGGAATTTGTTTTGCTCTCCTGTCATATGCTTTGAACATCCACTGTCAACATACCATTGGCTTCTTTTATTCTTGGCATATAAGACTAACTTACATTATGTTTCCTTTTCTTATATTTTTTTTTCCTTCCATATCTTCTTATATATATTTTTTCTTGAGTGTTGGAAATACTTGTATTCATGGAATCTTTTGATAGTCTACAATTACTAGCTTTATGACCATAATTGTTGCATTTGTAGCATTCAATATTGTAATCTTGTAATGCATAAAATGAATTATAGTTTTCACTCCTTTAATTGCTACTAGACTCGTTGCTCTTATGGCCATATCCTTGAACACTTTTATGTTAGTTCTTTCTATAATATTTATAGTCTAATGCTTTATGCGCAAAATTATGACAATAAAAATAGTATCTAAGAAAGAGTTTTTCATACCTTTTTGAGGGAGTTCTTCTTGGAGTAGTATTTCTTATGTACTCATTTATTTTTGGAGAGAGAGCATATCTTTTTTTATTAGAGTCAATATTTATATGGTTCTCTTCTCTTTTGAAGGAGCTATGAAGGGCAACTGCATAAGTCCTTGGATTTTTATTACTTTTCTGTATTCCATATTTTGAGCCTTTATTAGTTTCCTTGACCCAGGCCAGCCTTATTACTTGATGGTATTTGACTGTTAAGGATGCCATCCAATATTTTTGAACTACTTTCGCTTTTAAAGGTTAGTGCCTTTTTCAAGTTTCCTTCTTAGAAGAACTATTTCATCCTTTAATTTTTCACAGTTTTTCTCCTTATCATTAAGTTGTTTACTTAATACTTCTTCAATTCTTTTAGCTTCTTGTAGTTGAGTTTTCAAATCAACAATTATTTGTTCTGTTTTCTTGATATTTTTTTTAAATTCTTCTTCTTCTCTTAATTTTTGTTCTTCCTTATAATCTAACGATTGTTCTTTTAATGATTTGTTCTTCCTTTTATATTTTCTCAATTCTTCGAGAACACTAATAAGTTCTTAAAGGTCTACTTCTCCTTCAAATTCCGAGTTTCCTTCATCTCCATTATTATCTTTAGTAGTATCAGTTTGATTTCCCATGCCCATAAATAGAAGTTTTGTCTCATCATCTTCACTCATGTCAGATGAACTACTGTCTTCTTTGGAGTAAAAGTTTTTCTTTTTGTATAGTTTCTTCTTGTTTCTAGTTTTTCCCTTTTTATGTTCTTTATGGTTATAATTTTCTTCACCATCACTATCCTTTTGCTTTGGATAGGGACATTTGGAGGTAAAATTCCCAACTTTCCCACAATTGAAACATTTAAGAGGTAACTTCCCTTTGACCATTTCTTGAGTTTCCTTATAAAGTTAGCCTCTTCCTCATATGATATGTCTAAATGACTTTCATTTGACACATGCTCATGGTTCTTTGTTGATTTTGAAGATTTGAAATATACTTCACTTTTTGATGTCCTTTATTTTCCTGTTCTCATTTCATACGCTATAAGAATCCCGTGGAGTTCATCCATTGTAAGTTTGTCAAGGTTTTCTCGATCTCCAAGGTAGATACCTTGGCATCATATCTCATTGGTAATGATCTCAACATATTTTGGAAAATAATTTTTTCATCTAAATAGTATGTCAGTGCTCTGATTGAATTGACAATTTCATCTACTCTTAGAAGATACTCTACAATATTTTCTTTTTCTTTTATCTTCAAGTTTTCAAACTATCCTATGTATGTTTGAAAGATTTGTTTTCTTGACTTTGTAATATCCATATATGATTTGTATTTTTTCCTAGATATCTTTTGTTGATTTACAATGCATGACTTTGACAAATACATTATTTACTAATCCACCCAGAATTGCATTTACAAATCTTGAATTATCATTGCAGAGTTTATTTGCAGTTGTGTCTGAAGGAGCAGTTGCTAGTACATCATAACCATTTATCACAAAAAGCCAACCATCACATCCCATTTCCATTAGGTAACTTCTCATTCTTATACTCCATAATGCATAGTTTTCTCCTTTGAATAATGGAGCTTTGTTTGAGGACACCCCTTCTTGTTGATCCATTGTGATTTCTTAGAATCTTCCTTCTAGTGCTTAGATTGTGATGAAGGAACCTGCTCTGATACCAATTGTTGGAATATTGTTTAATATTGATAGGGGGGGTGAATCAGTGCTACTTATTTTTCCAATATTTAACACCAATTAATCATTAATCTTAATGAACACAACAAATGATCAACGAAGAAGAACAATACAAAGAATTTTAACATGAAACACCATAAATTTTATTTATATATATTTATATAAAGTTTACTTTTCATTTACAAGCTACAACTTGTAGGAGACACCAATCTCCTCTTTTGAGCACCAAGTCAAGGAGACAACAATCACCTATTTAGAGCACCAACTCAAGGAGATAACAATCCCATGTTTTGAGCACCAACTCAAGGAGACAACAATCCCTTGTTTTTCAAGAACCAACTTGAGGAAGTTGCAACTCCCTGTTGTTCATGATCCAACCTATATAGGACTTCAATCCTCTCTTGCTCCACCCTTCCACCCTCACTGCATTTTTTTTAATCTTCAAAATTCAATTTATTCCTTTGGACACTTCTTATGTTTTGATCTTCTTATTAAATCATCAAGTCACACCTTCTTTCAACATATTTTCTTGTTTATATAGTCATCCAACCGATATATGACATTGAACCATTGTGTCTCTTTGTAAATAACAATGAACCAATGCACCCATCTTTTACTTGGGCACGTCCTATCAATATGTTGCCAAAATCGAGTAGAAGCTTAAACAAAAGATGTGGCAATTTAGGTCCGTGAACCCCTCACAACAGAAACAGTGCAAAGGAATCCCCAACCCATAGAAAAAATGGAAAAACTCAGAACAACCATCCTAAATTGCAAACAAGGAAGGAAAATGGGAAGAAAAAGAAAGACATTGGGAAGTGGTGAAAGTTCCATAGGAGCCCTTGGCATAATGATCTAGGAGGCCCCCTATCCTTAGAAAATGCTCAAAAATACAAGTTCTCGGAATTGAATGAAATCGGTGCCATTGCATCCTTCTCATCGTGCTGATTCCACAAGTATATTTACTTTCTCAAACGAGCTCCATATGCGAGAGTTATCACACTCTGGTCATTTTCTCAAACATGCAAAAAGTCAAAGGTCAACTTTCAAAAAGTCAACGCTGACGTCAGCATGACATCATGCTGACGTCATCACTACTAGCGTGGTAGCTTTTGGAGGTGACACATGACATGATGACTGGATGTATGACATTTGATGTGGACCAACCCAGAGGTGGCACGTGTCACCACTGAAAGGATGACACGTGGCACGCTCGTATAGGTGGTAGGCACAGTCAACATGATGACATGGAAGAGGTAGGTGGTGAAAAGTGGAAGATGGTGACTGGGCAGGTATGCTGATAGGGTAGACAAGTGGCCCAACCATCGGTTGACACGTGGCATGTATTGGTCAAATGGGGTGGTGCCACGTGGCACCCCGTTGTTGGTGGCTAGGTTAAAACTTTTATGGAGTTGGTGGGTTTCAAACCCCAAACCTCTCCACCAGTCTAAAATCCTTCACAAAGGTTGGATTACCAATGCACC
This sequence comes from Picea engelmannii, assembly GCA_009831015.1. Lineage (NCBI taxonomy): Eukaryota > Viridiplantae > Streptophyta > Pinopsida > Pinales > Pinaceae > Picea > Picea engelmannii. The sequence goes on from ML777150.1 coordinate 214,429, forward strand.
ATAAGTATTACTTATTATAACATTTCCATATTATTGTTAATAAATAGTAATATTTTAGTGTATGGGTGGAAGGGGGCTCAGGCTAAGCCCCAGCACACGGTTTTATGGTGCCATATGTGACCTTGTTTGGGGGCGTACACCCGTCCTTTGGGGGATTAACCTTATCCTAAAGTTAAAAGTGGGTTTTTAACCTTGTTTATGTAACTTTAATTGATTATGACTGATATTTAGCCCATAAAATGGATTTTTTAAGGATTTTGGGCCATTTGAAGGGGGATTTGATCCCAAAAAGAGGCCAGATCTCGAGGGAAGTTGGGATTCCTCATCTGAGCTTCAAAATATATATAAACCAGGCTTTTTGAATCTTGTAGGAGACTTTTTGATGTAGGGAATTGAAGGAGCAATTTGGATTTTTTGGCCTTTTCTCATGTTTTGAGAGGCATTGTTGCCATGTTTTCGAGAGGAGTTTGATGATGCATGTTGAATTTGATCAAGGAGGTCTTGCACAACATATCTGAAGAATGTTATTTAACAACAAAGAGCCATTGTAAGAGAACTTTGATCATTTTAAAGAGAAATAAAGAGGTCCTCCACTTGGAAGTGGGCCCAGAGACGTAGCCAATGATTGGTGAACTACGTTATCAAGTCTTGTCTCTATTTCTCTTTCTATTTTGTTGTTCTCCTCTCTTAATTTGCAGCATGGTTATTAATGGCTGATCTCTTTATTCATTAATAAGAATCAATTACAAGTCACATTTGATTTTCTGCAAACAAGATAATAAGTTTATGTACTTCACATTTTTAACGATCCGATGCATAAAATACAATAAACTAAACTTGCAATTTATCAGTAATATCTTTGTTTTTGGATCACATAACACCGTTGAATGTTGCTTAAATAATTCATTGGTGGTCGAGGTGAAAGTCTATGAATCAGATGTGGGCTCCGAATCTGAGTCAAAACTAGAAAAAGGGAGATGAATCATTGATGCAGAACCCAGTGCTACCACTGCTACCACCAAGGTCCATCCCGCTGAACCTGATGAACTAGAGGAAGGTGAGCACCTCTTTCATTCACATATATGGGTGAAGGGTACTCCACTGCACTTCATCATTGATAGCAGTAGCCAAAAGAACCTCATCTCAGGGAAGTTCATCAAGCAATTGGCTCTTCCAACAACACCATACCCACAACCGTACACAATCAGATGGCTCTACCAAGGGAGAAATATCCATGTCAGCCAACAATTTCATCTTCCCTACAACATGAATCCTTTCAAATATGGGGTATTGTGTAATGTCACCCCACTTGAAGTCTGTTATTTTCTTTTGGTCCAACCTTATTTATGGAAACTTCATGTTGTATATGAGTCTAGGCCTTGTAGTCTTATTATTACTTTTCAGAAGAAATTTTACATGATACCCGTGTTGGATTACACATAGGGGGGCTGAATCAATAATAGAGATTTTTAATCCTTTTTAACCATAGTATATAAGTGTTGTTTATCTTTATGATCAATTTACCATTATCATTCAACAAATGAAAAATAAATGAACCATGAACAATGAGAAACCATACACATACAAAGTACACCGATATTTTTACGTGGAAACAAAATGTGGGAGAAAACCACAGAATGATTTTTGTTATATGTCTTTAAGAATTACATTCATTGGAAGCACCAAATTCCTTTTTTCTCTAGTTGAAACTAGAAGGAGGTTAACCTAAGAGAAGCTCCAACTCCCCAATTCTCTAGCTACAACCAGAAGGAGGCTACAACCCCCTATGTTCTATGGATACAACTAGAAGGTGGCTAAAACCACCTATCCTTGCCCCATACAACCACCCTGAAATATAAGTGTCAAATGATGAAACCACTGCCACATTGTCAATGTGAGATATACCACTGTAAACTTGTACCAATCTGTGCCAACGACCTATAACCAACCTGTACCAATATCCCGTAATGAACTTGTACCAAAAGTCATCCTATACAAAAAAATACCAATGGGTACACGACCTATATGTGTTGCAACTCACATCCCCCTATATTGGGTTGAGGTATAGGAAGAGCACTAACTTCCCTTAAAATATATTTATATTCCTAAGCTACCCCAAAACTGTCTAAACTTAAAGACAAGAGAAAGGAAAGAAGGTCAGTAGGTGCACCTTTGGTCCTTGCAACTGGTGTAGACCTCTTTCTCCTTTGCAACTTCTTAGAGTTTGGGTCTCCTCCTAAAGACGACCTGTAAAAACTTAGGAAAACAATGCTACCACGTATACGATCTCTACTTATCACTTTCAATATTCAGATATAGAAATAAATGCATAAATCAATAAAAGAATATAGACACAATGTTTTGGGACATGAATTAACTCTTTTATTCAATATTAAGATCAGAAAGATGACAACCTTCATCGGCAATCACTCTGTGAACCAAGTCCAGGCTCCTCTATCGTGGCTCCAAGTACATCAAACTGATGCTTGCTTCTCAAAACCAACTTATCACTTGGGAAAGGGGAAAGGGTTGTATTATGAGAAAGGGATGGAGGGGAATGCTGAGGCCAAATCTCATAATAGGTTATCCAGGTGGATATTGGTGACCACCCACCTATACCAACTGGCTCCTCTTGTTTTTTTTTAGTTCAATACGTTCTTCTGTAATTCTTTGTAATTGTGGGTTCTACACTTCTAGAGATGTTTGAATCCCTACACATCTTCCAAGTGGATACTGGTGGCTTCTCACCTAATCCAACTGGCTTATTTTGTATGTTTTCATGTCAGCACATCTTGTTTTATTTCCAGGGCCGTTTTGGAGCCCTAAACAATGTTTTTTTGGCTTTCCATAGTCAAATTGTAAATAGAGTCAAAGTTTGATGGCGTAATGTGTAGCTCTCTGAAATATCTTTCCAACGGGCTATCACATGCCTAAAATGAAGGTCCTATGCAAAATTTATGACCCTGGGAAGTTGAGGTACCAACTTACCCATAAGGACCCACATAACCTTTGGAGTTTCACCTCCTAGGGTTAGGTTTTTGGATGTCTAAGGTTTTGGAATTCATGAGTAATATAGAAAAGGCCTTTGGAACCTCATTGTAATCATTCTTCTCAGACATATGCGTGTAGAAGGCGCATCTCTTCTTAGAGATAGCTACCACCATTTGAGCAAGTGTTTCAATTCTAAAATTTTATAGTTTCAGCCTATTTCAATTATTCAATAGAAGATATTGTTCACAGGATATCTGTGTTGTTCTTCATATCTCTTTGTTTATTGTATTTATTATGTTAAAAATCTCATTTCGCTCCTAAATATGGATCAGTGGTATCACAACGGTATGCTCTTCATTTACTTTTCTTCGTGCATGTCCTCGACAAGATCTGGATACAAGAAGTTGGGACTCGAACCAATCGATCTGTTGCAATATCGATCATGCTGAGCCCGACAACAACCCATGGGGAACGAAAAGAAAGATGATGGAGTAGGAGACCCTATTAAAATGTTGCTTGAGGAAGCCTTTGTGTGACAAAGGAATGAAATAATGGACAACTTTGCATAGATCCTTAGGCGATGGCCCATAGGAGAAACATCTTCATCAAGCGACCCTGCAACCCCCTTCAAGGTAGAGGTAAATTTTGATATTCCATTATTTGAGGGACCAATAGATGCAAATTTTATAGATAAATGATTGAATCTGCTCGAAGGGTGTTTTTCGGTCCATAATTTGTCCAATAGGGAAAATATTATTTTTTCACTTCGCAAGGTCGTCCCCCATGTTAAGGACTGGTGGGATACTTACTCTGAGAAAAGAGTCGTAGAGGAATATACAATATTTTTGGTTTCCCCTACATGGGATTCCTTTTGGGATGCCATTAAAGAACAATACTACCTCGTTGGAAGATATGACGACCAGTACACCAGATGGACCACCCCGTGTCAAGAAAGGGACCACACAATACCAACTTTCACCAATATTTTTCATACCCTGCACACCAAATTGGGTATAAAATACTCTAAGAGACATCTAGTGCTCAAATACCACAGTTTATTCCATAGATACATTCAAACAGAAATGGAGTTTCTAGACATCACCTCATTGGGCATGACTTATAGATACGTTGTCAAGATCGAGCATAAATTTAAGCAGAAGAGGCGAGAGTTTGTATCTGCAAACTCCTCACAACCGAAGCAGGGAAAAGGTGGCCCCAAACCACACAATAAGGGACTGAGCCGAGATGGAAACTCTCAGGAAAACCAATACAAGCTTCAACATAAGAAGGGAAATGAGAAAATGAAGAAGGACATGGGAAAACAGTGTGAGTATCATAAAATCCCTTGGCACAACATTAAAGAACGTCGCTCCAAGCAGTCACTCGTGGCCAAGCTGAAGGATTTTGAGTCAGAGGATGATTCTGATTCCAAATCAAATTCAGAAGGAGGGAAGCAGATTATCGATGCTGAACCTAGTGCCATTGTCGCTACCACCAAAGTCCAGCCAAGCGAAGCAAAAGAAACATAGGAAGGGAATGCCTCTTTCACTCATACATGTGGGTAAAGAGGGCTCCACTTCATTTCATTGTCAATAGCGACAGTCAAAAGAACCTGATCTCAACATAGGTCGTTAAGTGGTTGGACCTACCGACGACACCTCTCTCGCAGCCCTACACCATCAGTTGGCTTCACCAAGGGGGAGATCTTTGTGTTAGCCAATAGTATCTCCTGCCCCATCACATCAAGCCTTTCAAAGATGAGGTATTGTGTGATATTTCTCCCCTTGAATTTTTTGATGTTCTTTTAGTAAAACCATATTTATGGAAGTGTCATGATGTGTATGAGTCTAGAACCTATAGTGTTATTATTAATTTGGGTAGAAAATTGTACAGGATACTAGAGGTAGCACCACATACTGCTATTTATTTAATCTCTGCTAAACAATGCAGTAAGGTCATTTCAAAGATTGGGAAGTTTGTCTTCTTTGTTATCCGTGCTCATAGTAAGGAGAAGGTCGTTTCCACATTCGTTGCCTCTACACAGATCCTCTCTTTGTAGCAGAAGCAAGTGCATGGGATCATGGAATAATACCAAGACATCTTCTCCTCACCCACCGGGGTACCGACACACTGCCAAGTCAAGCATCCAATTGATATGACTCTCGGTGCACCTCTACCTAATGGACCAGTCTATCATCCCTCACTAATGGAAAATGATGAAATCAGGCATCACATCCAAGAGCTTATTCAAAAGGGGCACATCATACCTAGCTCCTCTCCTTGCAGAAACCCGATTGTATTGATGTAGAAGAAGGAAGGGACTTGGAGACTCTACATTGATTACAAAGCCTTAAACAAAATCACAGTCAGGAATCGTTACCCAATTCCCAGGATTGATGACCTTCTTGACCAAATCAAGGGGGAAAATTTATTCAACAAGATTGACCTAAAGTTTGGCTACCACAAGGTTCCCATCGAACCAAATGGTGTATGGAAGACAAACTTCAAATATAAAGTAGGTCTCTTCGAATGGTTGGTCATGCCCTTTGGATTAACAAATGTACCAGCCACTTTCATGAGGTTGATGGATGATGTATTGAGACCCTTCACCAAATCTTTTGTAGTGGTATATTTGGATGACATCCTCATCTTCAACAAAACTTGGGAGGATCAAATGCGACATATTCAATAGGTTTGGAGCACTCTGCGATAGCACAAGCTATATGCCAACTTGGAAAAATGCTCTTTTGGCATGAACATGGTCCAATACTTGGCCTACAGTGTTGATGAGCATGGGGTACATGTTATCCAACTAAGATCCAAGTCATCCATGATTGTCCAGCCTCAACCAAACTAACCGAGCTTCAGATCTTCTTGGTACTGGCCAACTTCTACTGACGGTTCATGTTGGGCTTCTCCCATATTTCATGGGCCCTCAACCAAGTGACCAAGGGAGGTGGAAAGGAAAATTTTATGTGGGGGAAGGAACAACAATGAGAATTCGATGATCTGAAGCATTGCTTGTGCTCATCTCTAGTAATATCCTTTCTCCATATGCAACAACCATTTGAGATTGAGACTGATGCATATGACTATGTTGTAGGTGCAGTTATCACTCAACATGGTCATCTGGATGCATACCATAGTGAGACACTCTCAGATAATGTCCGAAAATATCCCACATGTGACAAGGAAATGTATTCCATTGTACAAGCCTATTGTTAGTGGAAACATTACATTATGTGAAAGGAGATGATCATCCACACTGATCACAAGCCTCTGCAGTTCATACAGACACATGGGAAATTGTAAAACAACCGCCATCAGAATTCGTCCACCTACCTGTAGTAGTTCCATATCAACATCAAGTATAAGACATGGATATCAAATCATGTTTTTGACTGCCTCAGTCGACCTCCCTTGGTTTCACTCATCGCTATACTCCATTCCTATGGACATGAGGCATCTGAGTGGCCCCAACTTTATCAGCAAGATCCACACTTCGCCACCACCTATCATCTCTTGGGTACAGGTGTGACTGTCATCGATTTTCACATTCAGGGCAATATATTATTCCATATGGTCCATATCTATGTTCCTACAAGTGAGCATGCAAATCTGATTTGGGAAGCCCACTACAGTCGGATGACAAGACATTTTGGCGTGGAGAAAACTGTGGCCATTCTTCAGAAATTTTTTTATTATCCAAAACTTTGACATGACTTCAACAAGTATATCATATCTTGCACTCCCTGTGCCACTGCCAAGTTATCCATCAAGAAGCAAGGCTTATACACCCCTCTTCCTACTCTTGAGAATCCTTGCGAATCAATATCAATGGATTACATGTATGGCCTTCCTTCCACCAAGTGAGGCAATGAATGCATGTTTTTGGTCGGTTATCTGTTTTTGAGGATGGTCATCCTCACATCTTGCAAGAATAATATCATGACGAAAGATACTTCCAAGCTCTTCTTCAAATGATTCTGGGTCCATTTGGGATACCATCGACCATCATCTTCGACCACGAAAATAGGTTTCTCAACACATTTTGGTCGAGTCTCTGGCTAAATCCACTTCTTTTCACCCCCAAACAGATGGCCGAAAATATTTTGTCAATCAAATGACTATGCACATGTTGCGCATGTACATCTCTAAGCATCCACACACATGGGGTGAGAGTCTCCCATATGTTCAACACAGTTACAACAAGGCTCTCAATAGCTCCACCGACCATATCCTATTTCAAATGGGGATGGGATTCCAACCTTGGGTCCCATTGATGTTGCACTACCTCTTTCCACCACACAGGCAGACTCTTTCCATGTTCAGTTTGAGACCGATAAAGCCACCAGATTCATTGAGCGGATTCAACACATCCGCCAACAGGTCCAGGATATTTTGCAGAAATCCAATGCTAAGTAGAAGAAACGCCATCATCAACATATGGTACCACACCATTTTCAGGTTGGAGACAAAGTTTGGTTACATTTTTAGAAGGAGCGTTTCATAGGGCCCCATCCAACATAATTTTCCTTACCTAATGGGGGAACTCAATGCAAAGGAGACCATTTATTCAAAAGGGGGGAGGATTGATTTGGGTCGATATTGGTGGCCACCCACCTATTCTAACTGGCTCCTCTTGTCTGTTTTTAGTTCAACACGTTCTTAGGTACTTATTTGTAATTGTGGGTGTTGTTCCAGAGTATGTACTTAAGGATTAGAAAGTACAGTGTCTAGGCATCCGAAAGTGAGTAGAGGATAAATAGGAGGAAGAATCAACCTTCGGGAAATGAAGCTAAGGTTGATTTCCAGGTTGTCACTATCTCGCTTCCAACTGTTCTTGGATGCTTATATCTCGTTCAATCGCGACCCATGAACAATCAAGTTCTACCCGGGTGGTGGTTGTTTCAAGTATGGTATCCAAAAGGTTCAAAGAGATATGAGTTTGGTCCGACAAGTCGGGTTCAATATTAGGCTGTCTTGCAACAGGGACAGTCATAGAGGAACAACAAAATTAAAAGAGAGTTCGAGGTTTTTGATGCTATATCTATTTGATCGTATAAAAGAGAACTTTGAATCTGATGTTTGAAGATAAAGTGCAAACCAAAGGCCTTTTCCCGTAACTAAGTTATATTTTAAATAAATGTTGTGTGAAATGTGAGAAAAACATTAAGCTATCTATAACGCGAGGGTCCTATCAAGGGAGAATGTCACCCTATAAATAGAAGAAGAAAAAGATAAGAAGAAATCTGACGAAGATCTAAAAAGTTCATAGGTCTCGTACCTGCTAATAGTCGATACAAAGGAAAAGTTGTAAACGATATAGATGAATAAAAATTGATCACCACAGTAGAGGTTTTACTAAATTGTAGTAAAAACATTCACCAGATATATATATACCAAATGAAATTGAATATGAAATCACAGAGGAAACAAAATCATAACACAGTCTCGACGGAATCAGGAGTCTTCAGATTGCTTTGTATTAAATTTCAAAAGGAGAGAGTCTCTATTACAATCGACCAAAAAGGTCCAACCCTTTTTCTTTCTTCTAATTTCATATTTATACAAACTTCTACATGCTGGAATTTCAATCGTTCCAGGAGTCTTTTTGGTTACAAAAATAAGGAGATTAAACGTTTCAATTCTTTGTCTCTATCCTTCCTTCGAGCAAATGGAACACCTTCCTTTCTTTGCTCTTCGAGTTCTAAACATATAACAGGCAGACACTTGTCATCATTTGATACCGAAAACCTGCCCCTTTGCATGCTTGGTGCAAGTGACACACCTCTCCACCAACTGGACTATTAACCTGGAAGGTTTTGTTTGATTATTTGCCTCAAAGTGTAATAATCCTTCACTAATTGTGGCAACTTTCCTTCTACCTGTCGGTCTTCGGAGCTGATAGAACATAAATGTACACTTGGTTTTATTAACCATTTATCTATTTGGACTATATCCGTTTGGGTTATCTGTGATATTTCAGCCAACTCTCTTTCCTCATTCTCCTTGATATTGAGCAGGTGCTTGGATATATTAATCTGGCCCAGTGTCTTAGTGTTGTTCTCACTATTGAGATACAACAAACTCCCATCTATGAAGCCGAAAGTTTCTTCACAAGAGTTTCTTACCTCTTTATCTCATTGTCTACCTTCTGATATGTTACGCTCCTATACCTACAACAAGATGTTACCTCGGGTCCTCTCTGTGATAGAAATCCTGGAACTATTGCCCGTTTCATTTTTTGTTGTGGCTATAAAAACCTCTTGGAAAGCGAACCAAGCTTCCCCAAATTCTTTTTCTCTAAAGGAGATCTTGTCTAGTACTTGATCAATGAGTTGGCAGTGGTTTTGAATAGTTTCCACTTTAGCAAGTAAAAATTGCTGAGTTGCTGACACTCTTTTTCGAATTTCTATGGCTTGGGATTGGAATATCCCGATATCTATCATCTGGCTTTCGGTGAAATTTAATTTGGCATGTAACTTCCCTATCAATTCCCCTTACTGGATTATCTTTGATTGGTTGGTCTGAGCCATCTACTGTGTCTGTTTGAGATCGGATTTGAGCCGCTCTATTTCCTTTTGATTAGTTTCCCTAGCTAGCTCTATACCTGTGTTCGCCTGATCTCTAGCGACTGCTTCTGCTATAGCCAGCTTATCCTCCAAAGTTTTGATCAAGCAGTTTTTCCGTTTCAACTGTTCTTTTTGGGACTCAACAGAGTATTGGTTGGTCGTAGCAAAAGTGACCAACGTCCTTGCTATCTGAGTTGCAAATTCCTCTTTTTTCATGGCTCTCCCATCATTAAGGATTTTAAATTTCTTGGTTGTTGTGTCTGCTTCTTAATAAAGTTCTTGTTTGACAATGACCTTTCTCTTCTTATCGAAGAAAAATTCGTTCAGAGGCAACTCTTCCACAGTTATGGGTGTTAGTTCTTCACCGAAAATCCATCCTGCATATGGGATCCCCTTAGTGGACTGTAGGGGAGTAACAGAAACGATGGGGCTTTCGATCTACTTGGATGATTTCCTCGGGGTAACAACCGAGGCTAGCTTGCTTGGAGGATTGGGGATCTCGGCTTCCTATTTCGGGCCCCCAATTTGATTCCTTTTTTCCTATTGTTCCTCTTGGTCAGGTCCTAAATATTTGGATCCCTTGGCTTCCATTTGCTGTACATCTGTAGTTGGTGGGTTCTTACCCTGTAAGACTAGCAGAAGGCAGCTCCTTCGGTGTTCCTGAAATTTGAAGAAATCAACCATCTCCTAGAGCGACAAGGTTTGAATATGTCTTAGGACCTCAGTATAGGATCTTTCTCCTCTGAAGATGTCGCCATGAGTTGAATGCTCATGTTCATACCTTTTAAGGCCACAACTCGCCATGTGATTACCCATGATCCTGTGTGGGTCATGCTTCTTGAACTCAATGTGGATCAATTTAATATCTTCTAGAGTCGTTGCCTTGAATTTTGCGTGTCCTAAATATAATAAAGAATAAGTATTCAAATGAATGGGGAAGGGTGGTCATACCTTCTTTGAAAATCCTTTAAGCTCTTTGCTTATGCCACCAATCACAGTTTGCCTAGCAATTTCACGGCAAGCCAACCTATCCGGTATAAATAATGGTAGAGCATAGGGGGGAATAGAGGTGATGAAAACCTTGATGTATGAAAATTCTACCTGTACATACCAGTTGGCCACGTTTCTCAAGTTGGTGGTGATGTTATCAGAAATCTTGGGTGGTGGGTTGCTTAAGATGGAGATATGCATTGGTACCATTACCTAATTGAAAATTTCGTATATAAAATCTATGGCCTTATCTTCCCAAAGTTTTGAGTGGTAGACATGGATAGGCTCAGCCTCAGATGGAGTCTAGCTCCAACTCATTAGGGGTAAAGGCGTCATGAAACAAAAAACATCCATGATGTAGGTGGACATAAAAAATGAAGCGGCCTTTCCATTCGCCCTCTGCATCTAATATTCAGTAATCCGGTTGGTTAAACTGTTTGACAACAATTTGGCCTAGTTGAAGGAACAACCTTCAACGACTGTATGAATGAGAGGCACCCACAAGAAAAAGCAATGTGTGGTGTCTTCCTTCCCATACAACCTACAGGTCGTCGTCGCTATATATTTGAATTGCAGTTCCAAGGAAGAGATTGAATAAACTCTATTACCGTTCGCCCTGAACTTTGTGGGGTGCGATACCCAATCCTTGATCAAATCAGACAAGTTTCTGTCGTATTGCTCGCATTCTTTCCGCTTAAAACCTTCCAAAAACTTGGCATTGTGTGAGAAGTTTGGTGTGGGTGACAATTGGTACATCACCTGCAAATGTTCTAGTCTGAAGGTCCCAATGGTCACCTTCTGCTCACTGATAATAGTTCTGGTCGGGATGTCCACATGATCTCATGCCCATCAGATCATATCATAGTAGGGAAGGAGTCGTGGTTTGGCCGCTACCTTATGCATCTCTGCTTGAATGACGATTTTATATGTGGTGGCCAAATCGTCCTTCTCATTATCGCTGGAATCATCTGAAAAGTTCACCATCTCAGACTGAAGAACCTCAGAGATGTATGACCAGGTTCTGACAGAATCAATACTTCGGGGTGAAGTATCAGAAACATTATCTGAGCCTTTCCCTAAATTCTCAGCAATCGCCTTGGACACTTTTCATGGAGCCATGATAGAGGATTCTGACTTAGCTCTCCTATAGTAAAAATGTGTATACATACAGAAATTAGCCTGGTGAGAAAAACTTCTTTGCGCAAGATAGAAATGAACTTTGAAACAATGAGAGAAAGAACTCTATATCTCAACCATTTAAAACTCCATCGTCCTTATGAACAGAATGGTCAAATCGTTTTTAGAGAAAGATTTAGCAATAAAAACAATATCTTTACCTATCACTTCACCTCATTTCAAATAAATGCCATAAAGTTTGACGGGTCGTAACACACGTTAGCGCAAAAAACATTTAAATTTAACTCGTAGATGGTGTGTGTTAATATTTGTATTAATGCACTGATTAATTTGGATTATATTCTTTAATTAGGCTTTCTTTAAACTTTAATCACCCTTTTCGGCATTCGCCACATCAGGAGATTTCACTCCTATCCTCCGAGCCCCTAAAACCCGAGATCGTGATGACGCGATCTAGTTAAGCAAAAACGTGATCCAGATTAAGTGTTTAATTAATCAATGTTTAATTAGTCAGTGTTTAATTAATATCTTGATTTCGCGACTTGGGGCTACGAAGGTATAGCTTCTTGGAAGAGTGAATGCTAAGTCATGAAACCCCATCATTGTTTAACTATGGTTTAAAACGACTTACCCCTGACACTAACCCGGGTGACTTGTAGAAATATCTCACAACTTTGCCTATTAGAGTTATGATAGTAAGACTTTTGGGGAGAGCGATCTCCAAGATGCGAAATCCTAACATCAATTAACAAAGGTTTAAGGAACTTTACTCTTGGTGCTAACCTAGGTAAGCTTTCAAGGTTGTTTCGCAACTTCGCGCATCGGGGCTTGGAAACCGTGTGACTTGTAACTCCCGAAACGCGATATCTCGAGGTATATAAAAGTGAAAAATATCATTTAATAGTTAAATGGAAATAGCTTAGGAGTAAAATGGCCATTGCCACTTCGCAAATCAGGACTACTGAAATTTTCAGTGGGTAAAGGTCACGAAGTAAAAGACAACTTAATGGCCAACCTTTGATTTTAAGAATTACATTTAAACTAGTTGAGAAAGGTGGCTCCAACATAGGCTCCAACTAGGGATCCCATCTTCCTGCGAGATGAGAAGAATAGTAGACCACGTGCCTGTATTGGGTAAATGGAGTCATTGGTTTTACTTTTGCGAAAATTGCTTAAGGAAAGGGGATACAGAGGGAAGAAGAGATTTCGTCTTTTACTTCTGAAAGCTTTTCAACACTCAAATGTGTTTCAAACTCAACTGCAATCCCTTTCACAACTTTCTCTTTCTCATTACTGAATTCAGGTCTTCCTTAAGACAATCAAAACAGTCCTAGGAAATCCAACAGATCTTGTGGCTTTTGTCTTGCATCAAACGAAGTTTATTATATGTTTTTAATCAAGGATCCCTATTTGAACTTAGGATGTAGATCCGGTTTCGATAAAGTTGATTACCAGAGTAGAGTGAGATTCATGTATAACAGCCTTACAAATATCTTAGATATTGCTTCACTGCCAGCGAGTCTGTTTAGTACCCCGGTGAAGTTATCTGGCCCTCTTTGTTGAATTTCCTTTCACCACTTTGAAATATATTTATGCATTTAAATGATGAGATGAGGGAAATCATTTCTGAATTTCCTTTCATCGTCTCTTTGGGCTAGATGGCGGAAATCAAATATGAATTTCTTTTCACCATCTATCTTATAATTTACTTTTTAGAACACGAAGTGGGGGCAATCAGTTTGTATGAGGGATGATATCTGTGTAATATTTGTAGTGGAGGTCTGTCAACTTGTTTTGATTTCTCGGTACCAACCTTCCCTTAACTTTCAAAACACCTCAGCCCACGAGGAAAAAAGGAAAGATTACTTCCAGGGGCCTTCCTTCGAGCAAGCCTCAATCCTTTGAAAACTGTTAAAAAACCTAGAAGAGTCAGGATCAACCTACGTATAGCTTTGTTTAGTAAGAGACTAAGGAGTTGTGAAGACTGGCTTACTTTCTAAAATATGCTTTACAGCTTCCAAAGCTAAAACATAATCTCTTCTCCCTATGTACAGAACCCGTAAAGAAGCTTGGTTTTTTAAGAAGGTATGTCTACGGACAGAAAAAGGGTGATGGAGAGAGATCTGGGATTCAAAACACAGGGATTATAGACTAAAACCGACTTTTGGGACCTTTTTTCCGGAGATGCTTTACTTTCTCTGCTTATTTTAATTACCTCCTATCTTTGTCTAGGTGAAATATTTAGGTCCCAGAGTAAGGAGTCATTGTTTTAATCACCAGTCAAGCGAAAACATCATATTTATGAGACTATTACGATGCTTTAGAGACCTTCATTAAAAGAAAAGAAAAGTTCTTAGGATTTCGTACCTTTGCCTTACCATTTCGTTTTCTTTTAAAATAACGGAAAACTTTTTCTATCACCTTTTTTCGATGAATTTAGTCTCCAATATATGACTTTCTGTTTGCTCCTTTCGCTCGTGTGGGCTACAAGATGAAATCCTGAAAACACGAAGAGTATCAAGGCTTTTTTTTTCTTTTTTTAAAGAGCTGAATGCATTGAAAATTTCAAGTTTCTACTTTTACAAAAATCACTGACCTAATTAATTAGTGGTGAAAGTAAACTTACCAAAGAGAAATTATGAAATAGAAAGAAAACACAAACCGGTATATACAATGGAAATTTGTTGGGAACCAATTATTGCATATAGTGTTTTAAATAACGCCCGTTGACAGGGGCATTGAAAATTTTACCGTCCAGATTTTCTAATAGAAACAAAATTTTTCCTTCGGGAGCTACGACTTTGAATGGTCTGTACCAGATATGATCAAATTTACCATGTTTTTCTGAGTCTTCCTTCCTAGCATCCCATTTCAAGACTAAATCACTGGGGAGAAACTCTCTGTCTTTTGCCTTACGGTCGAATAACGTTTTCATGTCGTCCTTGTATTTCTGCAACCTTTCGTACACTTTGACCCTGTGCTGTTGTACTTCAATCAGCTAGTTTATCCTTCGTGTGACGTGATTCGGTTCTTCTTTCTCATCTTGCCAAAGTTTCATTATGGGAAGTGCTATATTAATGGGTAATACCACCCGTACACCATTTGGAAAGGAGAAGTGCCAATAGATTTTTTCGTGCCTATTCGATTTTCCCATAAAGCATATTTCAAATGTATGTGCCAAGATTTTTTGTTCTCATTCAACACTTTCTTAATTACATTGATCAGACTCTTGTTTGAAGACTCAGCTAGTGCATTTCCTTGAGGGTAATATGTTGTGGAGCGGTCGAGCACAATATTGTATTTTTGGCAAAATCTGATCATAGCCATAGATTTAAAATCCCGGGCAATATCTGTGACTATCTTTCAGGGCCAGTCGAATCTAAACAAAATGTTCTCTTCTAGGAAATCTATTACCACCGAATCAGTTTCCCTTCTGGTTGGAATAGCCTCCACCCATTTAGTGAAGTAATTTTTGGCATTCAAGATCCATTTGTGTTGAGTGCTAGAATGGGGGTTAATTTCACCTACAAAATCTAGTCCCCATTGTTGAAAAGGGGCTTCCGTCTTGACTGGAACTAATGGTAGCACTGGGAGTTTATGCTTGCCTGGGAACAATTGGCAAGGGTTGCAGGTTCTAACTTTGGCATTGACGTCTGAGAAAATTTTTGGCCAATAATAGCCTGCCCTCGGGACCTTATAAGTTGTCGCCCTCGAAGCGTGATGTCCCCTGCACACTCCATGAAATTTGCTTATGACCTTCTCTATTTCTGATGCAACCAAACAAACCAACAGGAAGCCAAGTGGGTCCTTCCAATACAAATGACTTTCATATATACAGTACTTAACTGCATGCAGTTTTAGCATCCTAGCTTTGGATGGGGATAAATCACTTGGGCATTTCAAGGTCAACATGTAGGACACTATGTTTTTGTACCAATCAAATGAGGTAAACTTCTCTTCAATTCTGATTGCACTTGTTTTCTCATCGAGTTCATTCATGTCCACATCCTCTTCACATCCCTGTAGGCCATTTATACCAAGGCTCTGAAATTTGATTCAGCTAAGAGTTTATCCAAAACCTGTCCCTTTATTAGTCTCATCGGTTTTATCTCCAGATCAAATTCTTGAATTTTAGCGAGCCACCATTCCCTTTTTCCATCATTCTCAGACTGAACCAAAATATCTTTTACAGAGCTGGTGGGTACGTACGCAATTACTTTGGAATGCAACACGTAAGTTCTGAAAGCCTTTAATGCCTTCACCATAGCGTACACTTGTTTTTTCATTATATCGTATTTGAGTTCAACGTCTCTGAGACTTTTGCTGAAAAAGGCTATCGATTTCTCGAAACCTTCTTCATTTTTCTGTAGGAGTACTGCGGCAAGTGTATGTTCGGAGGAGAATGAAAAAATAAGAAAATCCTTTAGATAATCAAGGCTTGCCAATACAGGTGCCTCGCTTATAACCTTCTTGATGCGTGCAATCGATGCTTTGGCCTCTATTGTCCATTTCACTTCGTAGTTCTTCTTTAGCATATCCGTGATCAATTTCACGATTTCAACAAAGTTTGGGATAAATCTCCTCAAAAAATTTATTTTTCCTAAGAATGACTGAATTTGTTTTACATTTCTAGGAATATTTATAGTGTCTATAGCTTCAACCCTACTAGGATCAATTTTAATTCCGTCTCGAGACACAATATGGCCCAAGAGTTTACCTTCTTGCATGGCAAAGTGAGACTTTTTGGGGTTTAAAGACAAACCAAACCTGTGGCATTTTTCAAATGTCTGCTTGAGATGTATCAAATGATCTTCGTCAGATTTAGAAAAAACGGTTAGATCATCGAGATAGATAACCACGAACTTGTCTCTTTCACTGATGAAAGCAATATCCATAGCACGTTGGAAGTTGGCATCTGCATTCATTAGACCAAAAGGCATCTTATCATACATGAATGTACCCCAAGGGGTAGTGAAGGCTGTTTTTTCTTTATCATGTTCATTTATGGCAATTTGATTGTACCCGGAGAACCCGTCGATCATCGACATCCTATTTGCCCCAACTACCTTTTCTAATACATGATCCATTTTGGGTAGAGGGTAGTTTTCTTTGAGGGAGGAATTATTTAGGTTTCTAAAATCAACACACATTCTAATCTCCCCACTCTTCTTTCTAACCGGGACCAGGTTTGCTACCCAATCAGAGTATCTCAGTGGTACTATTATTTTTGCGTCTAAGAGATTTTCAACTTCCCTTTCGACCACGGGCAATAAGATAGGGTTGATTTGTCTAAGTGTTTTTCTAAAGGGTTTGACACCAGGCTTCAGGGGTATCTTGTGTTCGATCATAGTGGTGTCGTAGGTTCTCAGTTCTTCGTAAGACCAAGTGAAGACGTCTTTATATCGCCCGCGTAACTCTTTATACTTGCTTTTTATCTCAAGAGGAAGGTACATTGATATTTTAACCATCCTAGGATCCTCTTTGGTCCTTACGTCACAGTCTTCAACCTCTTCTGGTTGGGGTTGTAGAGTGGATTTTAAGGGCATATCATTTTGATTGAACAGTCTCTCCAAGGGGATTAGTCCCTTCGGAATCTGATTGTTCTTTAAGATCAACATGCAATGGTTAGAAAAATTTTCTCGGAACTCCTGAGGCTCCTCTCCCTCTTGCATAATCCAGGTATGATCATTTTGGTCCTCCTGGTCAATGTGGGTTTCAGAGAAATCACCTAC
Source organism: Picea engelmannii (assembly GCA_009831015.1). Classification (NCBI taxonomy): domain Eukaryota; kingdom Viridiplantae; phylum Streptophyta; class Pinopsida; order Pinales; family Pinaceae; genus Picea; species Picea engelmannii. Next base: position 231,854 of record ML777150.1, read on the forward strand.
CATTTCCAGGAACTTTCTGATTTGTTCGTCATCCTCGAAAACCTGCCAGTGTTGTATGTTGTTTGGTATGGATGGTATGTGCCTTACCTCTATGTGGTACTTTAATTTGAAAACGGTGGGAGGTACGAAGGTTGAAGCTGCTTTGGCCAGTGAATCAGCTTGCTGGTTTTCAACCCATTGGATGAAATGAACCTTTACTGATGAAAAGAAATTTTCCATAAGATCCCAGGTGCAATTTCTGTAAGATCTCAATCTTGGGTGTTTGGCCTGGTATTGCTGATTTATCTGTTTCACTATCAACTCTGCATCTTTGTAAAATTCGAGGTTCTTTATGTTCAATTTCCTGGAAGCTTCCAATCCTAAGACTAAGGCTTCATACTCACATACCTTATTGGTGTAGTCTATATCCCACTAAAGCCTGTAAGAGAAAGGGATAACAAATTCGTTTTTTGGTGCCACAAAAAATACTCCTGCACCCGCTCTTTCACATGACAGGGCACCGTCAAAAAACATTTTCAAATCCCAGTGCTATGCATATTTTTGTATGTCTTTCCTGATTCATTATTTTCTAAGTAATTATCTTATGCACAACTATCTACACCATCATCAAAAGACATAATACAATTTCCTAGATCTTTGTCGACAATATAAACAGGATAATTGTTAGGATTCTGAGGGTCACTCACTGTGTAGGCTAGCCTCATTTCTCTGTATAACCAAGTAAGTTTTCCACCAAACATAGGAATCATGGCGTAGGTCATGTCTAGTTGAAGAGACCCACCAAGTTTGGCTCCCCATGACGTAGATAGTAGTAATCCATACTTCGGGGGTATATCGACAATAACTACATCCATCATGACGCTTTTCACTGGGACCTGTGCAAGAGTGAATACTAAATATTTTATCATACCCATGCACTTAACTCTTCTTGAATCGAAAGAGTAGATATCTCCATAAGGCCTGGTGATCTCGAGGCCTAGTCTATCCATAATAGTTTTGGACATCACATTATGTGAGGCCCCAGAGTATAGCATGCAGTTATGTAGCAGTCGATCATGCACATTCAAGGTGATATAGAAGGGAGCGATGGTGTCTTTGGCACCCTCAAAATGTGGACCAAAAGTGATATTGGGCTTATCATCTTCCAAGTTTATCATTTCAGAGTGACTTTCTAGCTCCGAAATACCTATCACTTTGGTCATCTACTTTCGTTATACAGGATTCTTCGCTAATTCCACCAGAGAGATTGGTATTTTTATCTTATTTATCTCATTTTCGAGGCTGAACCCTCCACCACCTTTGTCCATTTCTTTGGTTGAAACCCCGGACTCCTTCTTTTCTAATTTATTTGTTTGTGTTGACTTATCACCCATGAGTTTATCCACCAGTATATGTGTTTCAACTGTCTTGGTTTCCTTTGTTTGGGTCTCAACCTCCTTCACTTTGGCATCTAGCGAGTCTGAATCTTTCATTTTTCTATTAGACATATCGGTCTCTTTTGGGGTGGGCTTGTATACTTCACCTCTAGGGAGAATTTTCTTGGTTTTAGGAGTCAACACAAATTTGTTTTTAGACCTCAGGTTATACCTAGGTTGGACCTCAACCATTACAGAATCGATCGTTTCTTGACATACAACGAAATCAGTGTTGTTTACATCATCATATTTATTTGACGATTGTTGTGTGTTTAAAGACTTCTCATAATCCTCTTTGGTTAAATAAGGTTGAGTGCAGTCATCACCCAAATTTGTCACATCTTCTTCCAGACCCTCAAAATCTTGCAGGTCATTTCCTCCTATAAAATTTTCATTTTTTAAAGGGGTTTGAATTTCCTGGTCTTCATTTTTAATCTGCCTTTGTTGATTTTGAGGATTGGGGTTTCTTCTAAATTTCCTTTTAATGAAAGGATCGACCTTGGATTGATCTAGCTCCATTCTAGAAATCTTATTTGATAACTCCTTAATTATCCTAGCCATATCATCCATTTTGTCGTATGTGGATCTATTAGACCCTGAGGGTCCCGCTTGTTCCCTAAAACATTTTTTTTCTTGGTTTCCCATTTCTACCTTGGTTTTCAACTTGCCAGAAGCCATCATATTAGATTCGATTTCTACAACATCATCTTGCATTAGGGTTAGGGTATCCCCCCTCCTTTCTCTCAAAAGAAGTGCGAAATTGGGTTCGAAGGCTCCCACAAATGTTACCTTCACTCCAGGTTGGGATCGTTTAACTTTGACTGAGATTTTATTATATAACTTGTTAAATCTTTGAATGAATTCCATAACAGTTTCCGAAGTCTTTTTCTTTAAAGAGTCGAACTCTATCAAATAATACAAATGGTCTTTCCTTTCGCCCCATTGTCTAAGAAAGGAGTCTTCTAGGGCATCATAGGATAATATTGATCCTGCGGGTAGGCTTCGAAACCAGGTTCATACATGTCCTTCGAAATTCTGAACAAACAAACTCGAATATACGTCTTCATGTTCTAGACCTAGGATATCGATGAACTAATCAAAGAAGTTTATATGTTCGGCTACAGTCAAGTTCCCTTCCCCTGTAAATTTAGGTAAGTTTTTTATGTAATTTTCAGGAAGGTCGTGGAGATGGATGGGCAGGACCAAAGGCGCATATCTTGCAACTATTTTAGCAAAAAATCTGGGAGGCGAGGGAGGCCCTTGACCCCTTGCTCCTCCTCCTAGAGACACTCCACCTCCTCCTCTGGTGGCCGTCGTCGTACTACCGAATAGGGAAAATGTGTGTTATATAGAGGGTTCTAAAAGACTAAAAGCGAATTTCTATCTTCTTCGAGAGACGAGAAAAGTGAAGACGGGTGAAAAGAGATGCAAGGACTTGGCTCCTCGAATTTGCAAGAGATGTAATCAGGGGAACCCATGGCTGTGGAACCTGAGTATATGGTATACTCTTCGAGACTTGGTGAGGTCATGAAATCTAACTGGAGAGTTAGTGGGTTATCGATCTCTAATACATTCACTGCGGGGTTTTTACCTTTGTGTATGCTAGAGGTTGTTGGATGGATTTTTCTTTTAACCTCAGAGAGAGTTAAAGTCGGGTTGATGGTTTCAAGGAGGGGATTGTGTGAAGTTGAAATTTCAACGGAAATCTTGGTATTGGGTTGTGGGTACTTAAGCTGGTAGACTGTAGTGGTTGGCTTAAGGGAACCTCTAGTTTTTAGTACTTTTTCGGGATCGAAAATTAGCGTGATCTATTTACCCTCTGGGTTTTGTGTGGTGTTCCTTCGACCAGATGCCAACTTATTTAAACGTGGATTCGCCAAGTGAAAGATAATAAAATCCTTTAGAATTTGTTCGCTCTTTTTTCACTATCAAAGGGCGAAACTTGCAAAAATGTCGTTCTTCCCAAGGAAAAGGTTTCGTAACTTTTTCCCCAGCAATGGCGCCAAAAAAATGATGCTCCAGAGTCTGTACTTAAGGCTTAGAAAGTATAGTGTCTAGGAATCCAAAAGTGAGTAAAGGATAAAAAGGGGGAAGAATCAACCTTCGGGAAAGGAAGCTAAGGCTGATTTCCAAGTTGTCGTTGTCTCGCTTCCAACTGTTCCTAGATGCTTATATCTTGTTCAATCGTGGCCCATGAATGTTCAAGTTCTACTTGGGTGATGTATGTTTTAAGTATGGTATCGAAAAGGTTCAAAGCGATATGGGTTTGATTCGACAAGCCAGATTCAATATTAGGTTGTCTTGCAATGGGGACAATCATAGAGGAACATAAAAATTAAAAGAGAGTTCGAGGTTTTTGATGTTGTATCTATTTGATCGTATAAAAGAGAACTTTGAATCTAATGTTTGAAGATAAATTGCAAACCAAATGCCTTTTCCCATAACTGAGTTATCTTTTAAATAAATGGTGTGTGAAATGTGGGAAAAACATTAAGTTGTCTATAACACGAGGCTCCTATCAAGGGAGAATCTCACTTTGTAAACAGAAGAAGAAAAAGATAAGAAGAAATCTGACGAAGAATAAAATATGAAGATCTAAAAAGTTCACAGGTCTTGTACCTGCTAATAGCCAATACAGAGGAAAAGTTGTAAACGACATAGACAACTAAAAATTGATCACCACAGTAGAGGTTTTACTAAATTGCAGTAAAAACATTCACCAGATATATATATGTCAAATGAAATTGAATATGAAATCACAGAGGAAAAAAAATCATAACACAGTCTTGACTAAATCAGGAGTCTTCGGATTTCTTTGTATTAAATTTCAAAAGGAGGGAGTCTCTATTACAATTGACCAAAAAGGTCAGCCCTTTTTCTTTCTTATAATTTCATATTTATACAAACTTCTACATGCTGGAATTTCAATCATTCCAGGAGTCTTTTCGGTTACAAAAAAGAGGAGATTAAACATTTCAATTATTTGTCTCTATCCTTCCTTCAGGAAAATGGAACACCTTCCTTTCTTTTCTCTTCAAGTTTTAAAAATTTAACATGAAGACACTTGTCATCATTTGATACCGGAAACCTACCCCTTCGCATGCTCGATGCAAGTGACGCACCTCTCCACCAACTGGACTATCAACCTGGAATGTTTTGTTTGATTATTTGCCTCAAAAGTGTAATAATCCTTCATTAATTGTGGCAACTTTCGTTCTACCTGTCGGTCTTTGGCACTGGTAGAACATAAATGTACACTTGTTTTTATTAGCCATTTATCTATTTGGACTATATCCGTCTGGGTTATCTTTGATATTTCAGCCAACTCTCTTTGCTCATTCTCGTTGATATTGAGAAGGTGCTTGGCTATATTAATCTGGCCCAGTGTCTAAGTGTTGTTCTCACTATCGAGATACAAAAAACTCCCATCTATGAAGATGAAAGTTTCTTCACAAGAGTTTCTTACCTCTTTAGCTCATTGTCTGCCCTCTAATATGTTACGCTCCCATACCTTCAACAAGATGTTACCTCGGGTCTGCTCTGTGATAGAAAGCCTGGAACTACTGCTCATTTCCTTCTTTTCCGTGACTATAACAGCCTCTTCGAAAGTGACCCGAGCCACCCCAACTTCTTTTTCTCTAAAGGAGATCTTCTCCAGTACTTGATCAATGAGTTGGCAGTGGTTTTGAATAGTTTCCACTTTAGCAAGTAAATCTTACTAAGTTGTTGACACTCTTTTTCGGATTTCTATGGCTTGGGATTGGAATATCCCGATATCTATCATCTGGCTTTCGACGAAATTTAATTTGTCTTGTAACTACCCTATCAATTCCCCTTGCTGGCTTATCTGTGATTGGATGGTCTGAGCCATCTCCTGTGTCTGTTCGAGATCGGATTTGAGCCACTTGATTTTATTTTGATTGGTTTCCCTAGCTAGCTCTATACCTGTGTTCGCCTGATCTCTAGCGGCTGCTTCTGCTGTAGCCAGCTTATCTTCCAAAGTTTTGATCAAGCAGTTTTTCCATTTCAACTGTTCCTTTAGGGACTTGACAAAATATTGGTTGGCTGTAGCAAAATCCCCCAACGTCCCTGCTATCTGAGTTGCAAATTCCTCTTTTTTCATGGCTCTCCCATCAGCAAGGATTTTAAATTTCTTGGCTGTCGTGCCTGCTTCTTGGTAAAGTTCTTGTTTCACAACGACCTTTCTCTTCTTATTGAAGAAAAATCCGTTCGAAGGAAACTCTTCCACAATTATGGGCGTTATTTCTTCGCTGAAAATCCATCCTACGTCTGGGATCCCCTTAGTGGACTATAGGGGAGTAACAGAAATGATGGGGCTACCAATCTACTTGGATGATTTCCTCGGGGTAACAACCGAGGCTAGCTTGCTTGGGGGATTGGGGATCTCAGCTTCCTGTTTTGGGCCTCCGGTTTGCTTCTGCTTTTCCTGTTTTTCCTCTTGGTCACGTCCTGAATCTTTGGAGCCCTTGGCTTCCATTTTTTGTACATCTATAGTTGGTAGGTTCTTACCCTGTAAGACTAGGGGAAGGCAGCTCCTCCGGTGTTCCTGAAATTTGAAAAAATCAACCATCTCCTCGGGCGACAGGGTTTGAATCTGGCTTAGGACCTCAATATAGGATCTCGCCCCTCGGAAGATGTCGTCATGAGTTGAATGCTCATGTTCATAGATTTTAAGGCCACAACTTGTCATGTGATTGCCCATGATCTTGTGTGGGTCGTGCTTCTTGAAATCAATGTGAATCAATTTAATATCCTCCAGAGACATTTCCTTGGCTTTTGCATGTCCAAAATCTAATAAAGAATAAGTATTCAAATGAATGGGGAAGGGTGGCCATACCTTCTTTGAAAATCCTTTAAGCTCTTTGCTTATGCCACTAATAACAGTTTGCCTAGCGATTTCACGGCAAGCCAGCCTGTCTAATATGAATAATGGTAGATCATAGGGGGGAATAGAGGTGTCAAAAACCCTTATGTATGAAAATTATGCCTCTATGTACCAGTCAACCACGTTGCTCAAGTTGGTGGCGATGCTATCTAAAATTCTGGGTGGTGGGTTGCCGAAGATGGAGATATGCATTGGTACCATTACCCAATTGAAAATTTTGTATATAAAATCTGTGGCCTTATCTTCCCAAAGTTTTGAGTGGTAGACATGGATAGGCTCAGCCTCAGATGGAGTCCATCTCCAGCTCATTAGGGGGAAATGCATCATGAAAAAAACAACATCCATGACGTAGGTGAACATAAAAAATGAAGTGGCCTTTCCATTTTCCCTCTGCATTCGATATTCAGTAATCTGGCTGGTTAAACTGTCTGACAACAAATTGGCCCAGTCGAAAGAACAAACTTCAACAATTGTATGAATGAGAGGCACCCACGGGAGAAAACAATGTGTGGTGTCTTCCTTCCCATACAACATACATGTCATCATTGCTATATATTTGAATTGCAGTTCCAAGGAAGAGATTGAATAAACTCTGTTACCATATGCCCTGAACTTTGCAGGGTGTGAGACCCAATCCTTGATCAGATTAGACAAGTTTCTGCGATATTTCTCCCATTCTTTATGCTTAAAACCTTCCAAAAACTTGGCATTATGTGAGAAGTTTGGTGTGGGTGACAATTGGTACATCGCCTGCAAATGTTCTGGTCTGAAGGTCCCAATGGTCACCTTCTACTCGCTGATAATAGTTCTGGTCGGGATGTCCACATGATCTAATGCCCATCGTATCATATCATAGTTTGGAAGGAGTCATGGCCTGACCGTTATCTTATGCATCTCTGCTTGAACGAAGATTTTGTATTTGGTGGCCAAATCATCCTTCTCATTATCACTGGAATCATCTAAACAGTTCACCATCTCATACTGAAGAACCTCGGAGACGTATGACTAGGTTCTGATAGAATCAATACTTCGGGGTGAAGTATCGGAAACATTATCTGAGCCTTGCCCTAAATTCTCAACAATCGCCTTGGATGCTTTTCGTGGAGCCATGATAGAGGATTCTGACTTAACTCTCCTGTAGTAAAAATGTGTATACATACAGAAATTATCCTGGTGAGAAAAGCTTCTTTGTGCAAGATAGAAATGAACTTTGAAACACTGAGAGAAAGAACTCTATATCTCGACCATTTAAAACTCCAGCGTCCTTATGTATAGAACGGTCAAATCGTTTTTAGAGAAATATTTATCAATAAAAACAATATCTTTACCTATCACTTCACCTCATTTCAAATAAATGCCATAAATTTTGACGGGTCGTAACACACGTTAGCACAAAAAACATTTAAATTTAACCCGTAGATAGTGCGTGTTAATATTTGTATTAATGCACTGATTAATCTGGATTAGCTTCTTTAATTAGGATTTCTTTAAACTTTAATCACCCTTTTCAGCGTTCACCACATCGGGATATTTCACTCCTATCCTTCGAGCCCCTAAAACCCGAGATCACGATGACGCGATCTAGTTAAGCAAAAACATGATTCAGATTAAGTGTTTAATTAATCTGTTTAATTAATAACGTGATTTTGCAACTCGGAGCTACGAAGGTATAGTTTCTTGGAAGAGTGTATGCCAAGTCGTGAAACCCTGACATTGTTTAACTATGGTTTAAAACGACTTACCCCTAAAACTAACCCGGGTGACTTGTAGAAATATCTTGCAACTTCGCCTATCGGAGTTATGACGGTAAGAATTTTGGGGAGTGCGATCATCGAGACGTGAAATCCTGATAGCACTTAACTAAGGTTTAAGGAACTTTACTCTTGGTGCTAACCTGGGTAAGCTTTCAAGGTTGTTTCATGACTTTGGGCATCGGGGCTTAGAAACCATGTGACTTGTAACTCCCGAAATGCGATATCCCGAGGTATATAAAAGTGAAAAATCTCGTTTAATAGTTTAATGGAAATATCTTAGGAGTACAATTGCCATCGCCACTTCGCAAATCAAGACTACTGATATTTTCAGTGGGTAAAGGTCACGAAGTAAAAGACAACTTAATGGCCAACCTTTGATTTTAAGAATTACATTTAAACCAGTTAAGAAAGGGGGCTCCAATAGTGGGTTCTACACTTTTGAGGCTGTCTAAATCCATACACATATTCTATGTGGATACTGGTGGCCTCTCACTTAATCCAACTATCTTATTTTTTATTTTTTCATGTGAGAACATCTTGTTGTACTTATGGGGTCGTGTTTTAGCCCTAAAAGATGTTTTTTTTGGCTCGCCATAGTAAAATTGTAGACTGAGTCAGAGTTCGATGGTGTAATGTGTATTTCTATGAAATACCTTTCCAATGGGCTATCACATGCCTAAAATGGAGGTCGTATGCAAAATTTACGACCTCAAGAACTTGAGGTACCAACTTACCCACAGGGGCCCACATAAATTTTGGTGTTTCACCTCCTAGGGTTAGGTTTTTGGATGTTTAGGGTTTTCGAATTCATGATTAATATCAAAAAGGCCTCTAGAGCCTCATTTTAATCATTCTGCTTGGACATATGCACGTAGAAGCCACATTTCTTCTCAGAGATAGCTATCGCCATTCGAGCAAGTGTTTCAGTTCTACAGTTTTACAATTTCTTCCTATTTCATTTATTCAATAGAATATATTGTTCACTGGATATTTATGTTGTTCTTCATATCTCTATGTTTATTGTATTCAGTGTGTTAATCAATTTTTTCCTCTCCTAGATCCAAATCAATAAGATGGAAAACTTGGGCTAATAAGGGAAATGGATTTTGGTAGAGTTTACTTGTTCTCTTTCTTGTTGATGTAAATGAGACCCCAAGATCAATTTTTATATGAGAAAAAGATGGTTATTTGGTTTAAGGACGTGCTACAATGGGTAAAATGGTTGGGAAAGCATCGATAGGCCGTAAACTCCGTTGAATTCCTTGCAATTTTATATTTTTTGCAACTTTTGGAGGTAAACGCGGGCTAACTAGTATGCAACTTGCATATGTACGCAGGCTAACTAGTATGCAACATGTTTGTGTACGTGGGCTATCAGTTCAATAGGGTGCGTACATGTTCCAAAAAATAGTTTTTTCAAGAAGAAGCCTCAACAGTTTTGGAAAAATATGTAAGTGGAAAGGCCAATGCCATATATGGACACGTAAGGAATTTTTGGACTATAACAGATGCCCCCTGATGTGTGAGGTTGAAAGAGAAACTGATGGACGAAAATTTTATAAAAACAAGACCATGGAGCAATAAAATAAAATAAAGGCGGAAATAAAAAAAATATACACAATACAATAGAGAAAAAGATATACATGGTTCACCCAGTGTGGGCTACGTCCACCAAAGAAATTTCTAGGTCCTTGCCTTATTATTATCCACCAAATGAAGGGATACAACCTACAACACACCCACTGTAACTTCCTCTTCTTTCTCTCACAGTTTCCTCTCTCAGAATACAATATTCGCAATGATACATAGCCGCAATACATTTCCATCATAAAAGAGGGTTTCCTTCTAGGGAAAAAAAACCTAACATAACTTCTACTATCAGATTTGTGACCTTATATTGAATAGTCCATATTTACAATAAAATCACAATATACATGTACACGACAATTTTTCCTTCCGGGGCTTCGCCCCCGAACCCCCGCTTTCCCCTAGACCCTGCAAAGGGGGTAACCCCCCTCTTCACTCCACCGCATGGGGGAGTGTACATTCTTCTGGAGTGTAAAGTATTCATGGGGTATAAACATGGCTGAAAACAAAGACCTCTGAATCAGGAAGATAATCAGGCTCCACAACCAATAATCTCCCACTTGGAGACTGATCTCAACAACTCCATCGTTGTTGTATGTGATGGACTATCATCCTTCTTGGAACTAGAAAATTTCTCATCTTCACCTTCATGCTTGAATACTAACTAAAAATGAGCAGGAACTCAGTTTTCCTTGGTTACTCCCTTTGTTAACATGTCTGTAAGATTCTGGCCAGTGTGTATCTTTTTCAAATTCAAATGTCCATATCCCAAGATGGATCACATGAAATGGTACCTGAGTTTTATACTCTTAGTCTTCAAATGGAAGGCTAAGTTCTTTGAAAGATGAATGGGTCTCTCACTATCACAATACAACCTGTTATTCTCCTTCTTCTTTCCCAAATCCTCCATAAAACTCTATAACCAAATCATTTCTTTACTAGACTCTGTAGCAACAACATACTATGCCTATGTTGTTGAAACTACAACAACCTTTTTCAGTTTCGAAATCCAACTTACTATTGTTCCACCTATAGTAAAAACATACCTTGTGATGCTCCTCCTCCTATGTTTATCACCTGCCATATCAGAATCAACATATCCTTGTAGAACAATGTTTGAAATTCCAAAAAATAATTCATTAGTAGCAGTACCTCTCAAATACCTAAGAATCCGCTTTATTGCCTCCCAATGTTCTTTACCTAGATTGTTCATATACCTGCTCACAACTCCCACTACATGTGAAATATCTGGTCTTGTGCAAATGATCAGATACATCAAGCTGCCAATTGTTGATGAATAAGGGACCATGGACATGTATTATATCTCCTCCTATGTCTTGGGACACATTTCCTGAGTTAATTTGAAATGGTTGGACAAAGGCGTACTAACTAGTTTTGCATTTTGCATTCTAAGCCTCTTTGACACCTTCTCTATGTACTCACCCTGAGACAATGTCAATTTGAAATTTTTCATGTCTCTTTTTATTCTCATACCAAGGATTTTCTTTGCATCACAAAAATCCTTCATTGAAAATGAATTAGCTAATTTCTTCTTGAGCACATTTATATCCTGCATATTAGACCCTACAACAAGCATGTCATATACATACAATAGAAAGATAATATAGCTTCCATTTTCTAGCCTTTTAAAATAAACACAGTGATCAGAATGACATATACTATAACATTGTTCTGTCATAAACCCGTCAAAACTCAAATACCATTGCCTTGGAGCTTGCTTTAGGCCATACAAGCTCTTCTTCAACCTGCATAACAAATTCTCCTTTCCTTTGACCTCATACCCATGTGGTTGTTGCATATAAATCTCTTCCTCCAAATCCCCATTAAGAAAATTTGTTTTTACATCTAACTGTTCAAGATGAAAATATTATACTACCACAAGACTTAAAATAGTCCTAATTGAAGTCATTTTAACAACAAGAGAAAATATTTTATCAAAATCTATACCTTTTTTTTGTGCAAACCCCTTTACAACAAGTCTAGCCTTGTACCTCTTTTTCCCCCATCTTCTTCCTTCAACTTATAAACCCATTTATTTTGCAAAGCTCTTTTTCCTGCAGGAAACTGAACCAAGTCCCAAGTCTAGTTATTTAACAAGGAATCCATTTCCTCTTTCATGCTTTGCTCCCACTTCTTTTTGGTGTCTACCTACATTGCCTCTTCATAACATTCTGGTTCACCAGAATCAGTCAACAATAAATAATACAATGAAGGAGAGTATAATTCAAGGGGTCTACTTAACCTAGTAGATATTCTAACAACAATTATAGGAGTTTGAGGTATCTGTTGCTCATGTTGTTGTACATTTTGATTTTTTGGTTCCTTTGTAATTTCTTTTTCAGTGATCTCATCAAGCACTGTTTATTCTAGTTTTTCTTTTTCATCTTTCGTTCCCTGCAATTCATCTTTGTACATGACCTTCTCATTGAATATGAAATCTCTACTCCTAATGATTTTTTTGTTTTCATAATCCCATAAGCGTTAACCAAAATCATTAACACTGTATCTAATAAAGGTACACTTCTTGGATTTTTCCTGAAGCTTTGTTCTATTTTATTTATCAATATGGACAAATGATTCACAACCATAAGTCTTCAAAAAATAATAGTTTACATTTTTTTCCTGTCCATGCCTCCTCTGGAATTCTACCATCCAAATAGATTGAAGCTCCTTTGTTTATTAAGTAAACAATAGTATCTAGAGTATCTGTCCAAAACTTTAAGGGAAAACCAGCATGAAATTTCATACTCCTTGCACGCTCCATGATTGTCATGTTAATCCTTTCTGACACACCATTTTCTTGTGGTGTTCTTGGACCTGTCTTCTCTCTACGAATCCCATGGTATGAATAGTAATAATCAAAATCCTTGCTACAATATTCATCTCCATTGTCTGATCTGAGACACTTCAACCTTTTTCATGTCTCATTCTCAACCAAAGCTTTCCATTTCTTAAAAGTATTAAAAACATCATATTTTTGTTGAATGAAATCAAACCAATTTTTTCTAGTTGCATCATCAATAAAAGTAACATAATAACCAAAGCCACCAAGAGATGATACATGATATTCTCCCCATACATCTATATGCACAAGATCTAACCTTTCACTCTTTTTTTCTTTTCTGAGTCTGAGAAATATTACTCTCTTTTGTTTTCCATAAACACAATGCTCACAAAATTCCAAATCAATTTGTTTAATATCTGGAAACAAATTTATTTTATGAAGTATCTGCATCCCCTTCTCACTCATGTGTCCAAGCCTATGATGCCACATTGTTGTATCCACTCCTGTAAAAGCTAAAGAGATAGAAGAGTCAGTATTACCAGTACATAAATACAATGTACCTACCTTCTCTCCTTTTTCTATCATCAATGATCCTTTAGTAACCTTCCACACCTTATCTGTAAATATGGATATACAACCTTCACTTTCCAACTACCCTATTGAAATTATATTTTTCCTTCGATTTGGAACATGTTTTACCTCTTTCAAAAACCATCGGTTTCCATTGCTTTGCTTTATTTTTACCTTTCCCATTCCAACAATTTTGCATGGTGCATCATCACCCAAATGAACTTGTCCAAAATCACCTTGAACATAATCTAGAAAATGTTTCCTATGGGGAGTGGCATGAAATGAAGCCCTTGAATCTACTACCCAATACTCATAAATATTATCTACAAAAAGAATTAAAGCATATTGTAACACATCACCTGTTACATTTTCTTCCTGATTTTTCTCCTATTGTCCATCTCTTTGTTTCTTTGGATCTTTGCAGTCTTTCTTCATATGTTCTTTCTTCCCACAATTCCAACACTCTACCTTTCCAAATCTGGACTCAAATCTACCCTTCCTATAATTTCCGCAATTCTTTGAGCCCTTTCCTATATCCTTTTATCTTCCCCTGTTCTCCATGTTCAACACATTACCTGATGTCTCACCTGTGCTTTTCCATCACATTTCCTCACTAAGGATAACACCAACAACATCATCAAATTTTAAAGTATTTGAACTAGAGATAGAGTTACTTACAACCATGACCAAGCTGTTCCAACTTTCTGGTAATGAGCACAAGATTAGAAGAGCCCTGACCTCATCATCAAGGTCCATTTAAATGATCTGCAACAGACCCACCTTCTGAAATCTTCATATTAAATAATCTCTTCATTAGAAATACCTTATTGGACATTGATGGTTTTTCATACAGTTTAGCTAATGCATTCATCATCTCCTTCATTATCTTTTCTTTTAAAATATTGAAATCCATCGATGTTACCAGGCTCAGCCCCATCGTTCCTAGTGCCTTTCTGTCAAGAACCTCCCATTCTTCACCCTTCATGGTCGTAGGATTCTTTTCTATTCCACCCAATAGTAGGAATAGATCCTTCTAATATAAATAATATGTCATCTGCGTCTTCCATAACTAGTAGTTTTCGTCATTAAATTTATCGACCGTAAATGTGCCATCTTCCGCCATTTCTCCCACTCGAGCCAGGAACCCTCTTTTCCTACAAGTTACCTTTTGCTCTAATACCAGTTGTTAGAAAAACAAGATCGTGGAGCAATAAAATAAAATAAAATGCGGAAATAAAACAAAAAAGATAAACAATACAATAGAGGCATAGATATAAGTGTTTCACCCAGTGTGGGTTGTGTCCACCTGAGAAATTGTCAGGTCCTTGCTTTATTATTATCCAACAAATGAAGGGATACAACCTACATCACACTCATTGTAACTTCCTCTTCTTTCTCTCACAGCGTCCTCTATCATAATACAATATTTGCAATGATACATAGCTGCAATATATTTCCCTCATAAAAGAGGGTTTCCTTCTAAGGAAAAAAACACTAACATAACTTCTACTGACATATTTAAGACCTTATAATGAACGGTCCAGATTTACAATCAAATTACAATATACATTTACAAGGCAATTTTTCCTTCATGGGCTTCACCCCTGAACCTCTGTCAAGGGATTTCTTTCCCTCGGAGCCCGCAGAGGGGGTAACCCCCCTCTGCACTCCCCCGCGTGGAGGAGTGTACATTATTCTGAGGTGTAAAGTCTTCATGGGGTATAAACACGGTTGGAAACAAATACCTCTAAATCAAGAAGATAATCAGTCTCCACAACCAACGCAAAATACATTACAATATCTTTACCAGTGGGAAGGAACAGAGTCAAGTGATCATGGAACGAGTGTTCGAGAGCATGCCATCTGTAAAACAATGATAATATCTCTGAGACAGGCATATCGATGCCCGATATGAACTAATCATGGTTGTCAATCAAGTACAATACAAATCCATGTCATATAAATTTCTATATAAAGTGTAGCCGCGCGCAATACACATTGGATCTACAACTCAAAATAATATGAATATATACAAGTACAATATAATATGCATCTTCAAGAAGTATTGATGCCTACGGTTGGAGCTGAGGACTTCATAGCTCGAGAAAAAACTTCAAGATCTTCAAAACTCGGGTAGGAGTACAAAAGGAGTGTAAGACTCACTACCCTGAGGTCTTTGACATGTCGTCGGGGAAAGATTGGAGGATCTTGATCATCAGGAACAAAAATTTATTGATTTTGAATTTGAACTTGACTGGACTCTCAGAATGGTTGACTCATGAAATTCAAGACATAAACTACATAATAGTCGACTGAGGTTGGATAAAAATTCCCCTAGACAAAAGCATGACAAAATGATGAGACTCGAGCAACTGAAATTTGACATAAGTCTTTGATACAAGAGGTACCACAAAATCTCCATATGTTTGGAAGAGTAACCAAATGGAGGAGGAAACAACTCTATGTAGTGAGAACAACATCCTAAGGTCATGATAGATCCCAATGCTTGGATAACAACCAGAAGGATGTGCTTTTTCCAAGGGAGACTGTCTTATTGCCGAAAAAAATAATGTATATCTCGTCCCCTCTTTTTGGAATATTTGATTTTTTTTATCTTTTTCAAATTTGTAATGATCTTGAAAAAGAATAAAAGAATGTTGCGTTACAAAGGAGGAACGAGTGTCACGGGAAAGCAAACTGGTTCCAAGCACATGGAACATACTCATTCTCAGGGAAAGGAGACATGTGCAGGATAAGGACACTCAAGAAAATTCCTCCATGGGTCAAGGTGTCATATCGCATGGGAAAAAGTCTTGCAAGGCTTGTGTTTAAGGAATGGTTTGAAGTTTAATTTGATAGCAGCATGGAGTCTGCATTAGGCCAAATATGCAAGGATGAGACATGCGATGCGATTAAGTATGACACAAAAGACTCCTTCCATGTGAAGTTTTATGAGCTCGAAGAAGGTAATCTCAGTGGTTTTTCACATTTAGAGAGTTTGAAAAAATAATAAAACAAAACTCTAGGGAGTTCCTTTTTCATAAATAGTCTATTCAGTTCAAAAAAGGGTTAAAATTATATTGAAAGAATGTCTCTTCAAAACCATTTTAACGAGTGTGACAGAGACAAGATCACTCGGCTATCTTTTCAATTTTAAGGAGTTTGAAAAGAGATTAACTATGGACGCACAACATTTTTCTAAGTTTAGTCTCCTTAGCCCCAAAAAGTATAAAATATAACTTAGGAGAACTCTCCCAGCAAGACATGTCTCATGAGGTGTACCATTTTCCTAGATAATGCATTGGTCGGAAAAAGGGTTAAACTTATGTTGAATATATGTTCTTTCTATACAAATTAATGAGTGTGAAAGGAACAAGGTCACTCGACAATATTTTCATATTTAGGGAGTCTGAAAAGATCTTAAATATGGACTCCGAGGGGGTTCCTTTTTTCGTAAGTAATCTCCAAGGCCCAAAAAAGAGATAAAACAAAACTAAGGAGAATGTCCCTTTTTTGAAAATTTAGTCCCTCAGGCCTGAAAAAGGTTTAAAGTTACACTTGAGAATACTCTCATAGAGAACCAAATCTCCTAGGGCATACCTTTATTCGTAAATTAACTGTCCAGACCAAAAAAGGGGGAAACTACTGTCGGACATAATTTCTTTCAAATTTGAGTTTGGTGAGCATGAAGGTCAACAATATTGCTCAACAAACTTTTCAATTTTAGAGAGTCTAAAAAGGGCTTAAAGAAGACTCCAGGGAGGCTTATATTCTCAAGTAATCCAGATGAGATCTAAAATAATAAATAAGATCTCGTTGGATGTTGATTTCAAAATTTAAATGAGCCTGAAAGACAACAAACTGTGCTCATGGGGAGTCCCTTGGGTAAGAGCTAGAAGAGACGAAGAAGAATAAGGCTTCAAAATGCAATCATGGCCAAACTAAAAGGGACTCTTGTTCCTATGAAGTACTTCATCATGGGAACCAAATGGAAAAAATATCTCTAACTAGGATGCTCATGGAAGGAAGGCTCTACCACATAAAGTATGACACACTAATCAACAAGGAAGGTTAGTGTCGCAATTCAGTGGGGTCAATCCTAAGGCCAAATGAACCAGGAAATGGATAATGCAAAAAATGGAAGTAGGGAAAAATCTAACCTATATGCCAGTTTCGAGGTCAATACCTTTTAGAATGGATTGATACGACTAACAAATGTCAAATAAAAATGTCTTCAAGATCATGCATATAAGTCTAATAACAATCATCCAGAAGTTAATAAATCCAATATAGATAGAAACTTCAGAAAAATAAGAGGTGCTAGTGAATACAAAACTTGAAAACAACAAATATGGACTATACAATATGTGCAAGGTACCGCACAGCCTTATGGCTCATGCATGGTAGTAGTTCAGGTAGAGCCCATTTCTAGGCTCTAAGGTAGAGTCTCTTCTATAGTCAAGCTGGAAATTTTCCCTAAAGGGAAGAAAACAAAAACCACGGTGTAAATATTCCCACAGAATAAAATTTGTAGTCATGGTTTAAGGATAGCCTCATCTGGAGGAAATTCAATAGTCGAGAAATCACACGAACGAGGAGGGTCATTAATCCCAAAGGGAGAAGAAAACTGAGCATATTCCATATGACGATGGAGGTTCTAGCCAGGACTGGCAGAGTTTATCAGTGAAGAATCACAAGCACAAGGGCTTGAGAATCTACAAAAAAAGAGATCATACTCGAAAGGAAACTCAAGATCACTCAGACCAAGAGGGGGAAGAAAGGGCTCCCATTCCCTCATTGGATAAACCGATGGATCAATTTTTGATACCAAGTATTGAGAAGGAAAACATGAGTGAAAAAGTTCCTGCTCAGGAGCAATTGAACATCGAGGATAAGACACCACATAATTAACTTGTGGCGGGGTAGATTCTACACAAATACTAGGAACATATAAAGGGGTATCCTGAACTAATGCTAAATTAGGATGGTGATTATCATATGCCAACTAGTCAATAGTGACAATGCTTCCATTGTGAGGGAAATGCATCACCTGGAAGAGCGTAGAAACCACAACGTTCATAGCATATGCATAATCACGTCTAAGAAGCATATTGAAATCTAATAGTCCTTGCACCACTATAACATCAACAAGAAAATTATTCCCACCTAACGATATATGAAACTGAGGAAGAATCCTCAAATACTCACTAGGACGTCTGTCAAAATCCAACATCTCATGTGAAGCAAACACAAGATCAGGAGAGCCCAAATATTTTCAAGCTGAAGAGGATAAAATACTTGCGGAGGCTCCTTCATCTACAATACATTGGTAAATGTTTTTTGAATTAACTTCAACCCTTATTTGAAAGGGTGTAGAAGAAGGAAGATGAGGCTCAACAAGGTCATTCCAATCAAAGGAAACCATCCTAGGACTTGGAGGTGTTGGATTACTGAGAGGGGGGGTGAATCGGTAATAGAACAATTTAATCCTTTTTAACCATATAATGCAGGTGTTATATCAGTGTAGCATTATCATCCAATAATTGCAGAGTAAATAAACAATGAACAAATGAGAAAGCATACACATACACAGTACACCTATTTTTTTACGTGCAACCCCAAAGACGGACAAAACCACGGAATGATTTTTCTTGTATTTCTTGAAGAATTACATTCATTGGAAGCACCAACTTTCTTTGTTTTCCAGTTGCAACTGGAAGGAGGCTCCAACCCCCTAGTTTCTCAGGCTACAACCTGAGGGAAGCTCCAACTCCCCAATTCTCTGGCTACAACCAGAAGGAGGCTACAACCCCCTAAGTTCTCCGGCTACAACTGAAAGGTGGCTACAACCACCTATCCTTGCCCCGTCCAACCACCCTGAAATATAAATGCCAAATTTAGAAAACCTGTCACTGTCATTGAATCAACCGTTGCCACTATCAACTTCTACCAATAACCTGTAACAACCTGTACCAATCAACCTGCATAAAACAACCTGTACCAATAACCTGAAACAACATGTACCATGAATCAACCATGCATCAACCTTGACTCATCAAGATGTACCAACATCATAAACTATACACCTCATGTATGTGCCAACTCATCAACTATACACCTCATGTATGTGACAACTCATCAACTACTTGTCTCAACCATGTACCCAACATGTGCCTCAACCATATACCAAAGACATACGCCAATATAACCATCAAAAGTTATCTAACAATTCATCACTCTATCCATAAACCAAATTCCATAAACCCTTACATCAAAATATGTGCCACAACCTCGCTGTTATGTAGCCTCAAGCTAAACCAACAACTCCAACAACACATCACAACCAAAAGACCAATACCCATATTCCAAATACCAACGACAAAATGCCAATTGTATCCCTCAACAAATATGATATATGCAACAATACAGAACATCCAATACCATATCAAGAGCTAAAACCTAGATGACAAAACATACCTCAGACAAGATGTGTCATATCTCTCATAAATAGACCCCAACCATGTTGCTGCCGCGATTTTTCTACCGCACTTTTTTTGCCGCAATTTTTCTGCCGTGATTTTTCTGCTGTGATTTTTCTGTCGCATTTTTTCTGCAACGATTTTTCTTTCGCACTTTTTCTGCCGCAGTTTTCCTACCTCACTTTTTCTTCCACACTTTTCCTACTGCACTTTTTCTATCGCGATTTTTCTGTCGCACTTTTTCTGCTGCGATTTTTCTGCCGTGATTTTTCTGTCGCACTTTTTCTGCCACACTTATTTTTCCGCAGTTTTCCTACCGCACTTTTTCTGTCACACTTTTTCTGCTGCACTTTTTCTGTTGCACTTTTCCTGCCACACTTTTCTCTATCAATAATACTTTCCCAAATAACCTGTCACAAAATAGTTATTTAATGATATTCAATAGGTTCAAGTGTGATTAAATGAGAGAGACTTGCCTCTTATTTATACTTTCATTTAGCATCCCACTTTCCTTATATTAGGGATTTCTCCATTAACATTATTATTTAAATAATTTATTTTTCAAACACTTTGACTACTTTGACCTTTTGGGGATTATAGATGACTCATGAGGGTTCTCCAACTTTACATGGCCATAAATATCTAACTGTGAGGAGTTATGCGATGTTCCACATACCACTGAAAATGGCATGACATGTACTATCCATCTAGAATATGCTTACCTGCAAATATATCAAAACTCATACCATTATCCATCAAACAAACTTGGGTCAATTACCCAAATATTTGTGCTACCAGAATTCGCTATTGGACTTTCTTCAAGGGTTGACATCAATGAAAATGAACCCAATTAATCAACAATCTCCCCCTTTGGCATTGATGGAAACACTCTGATGCAATATTGAACTCATGTCATGCAATACTGAATTCATATCACTCATGCTCCCCCTATGACCATCTCTCCCCTGGAACCATGCCTCTGTGTTCTTCATCTGATAAATCTCTCCCCATTTGTCATCAATGGCAAAGGTATGTTTCCATCTGGGGTTTCTCCCCCTAACTAAACTGTCCTTGGGGATACTCCCACTAACTGAACTCTTCATGAAACTGATCTCCCGACCTAAACTGTCCTCTTTATGGTGCTTCCTTGTGTAAATCTAAGACATATAAGATAAGCATTCAAAAGAATTCATTTTGGAGTAGAAATTACACCGAGTCTCTAGAGAAGATACTCAAAGGCTTCCCATGGAAGCGGTTTTGTAAATATGTCTGCCACTTTTTCTTTTGTTCCCACATATTCAACTCTGATATTCTTCTCTACAACCTATTCCCGTAGAAAGTCATACTTTATTGGAATGTGCTTCGTCTTGGAGTACATCACTGGGTTCTTTGAGATACTGATTATGCTTGTATTATCACAATAGATTGGAATGGGCTCATCATACTCAACCTGTATATCTGTCAGAGTTTGTTTCATCCATAGAACCTATGTACAACACGTTGTTGCAATATACACTTCCTCGACTGTATGTTGGCAAATGTTTAATAGGTAGCGTAAGCTTGTCATTGATGGCAAGTACAACAGTAATGATGGCTTGAGTACAGCAGTGATGATCAATAGGCAAATAGAAGATAAGTCTAGGAAGATCGAATGATCGAAGGCAACGCAACGTTGATTAGGCATGATGAAGTCCCGTAAAGTTTGTGAAGTATTCATGATTGTTGGATCCCATCCAAAATTCCCGACAGAATGATGACCATCAGATCTCAATGTAGACAAGAGGAGCGCGCTGAACATGAGGACAGATCTTAGACGTTAGATCTGAGCGCAGGGTCCGAGCACCATTGGATCGAGGAGAACCTGCACGATCCTTAAAGAACAAGGAGAAGAAGGCGTAATCGCGATATGCGAAATCGTGACTTAATCTGAGCCATCAGATCAAGGTGAAATCTGGACCGTTGATCCCAGTCCATGTCGGAGTTTTGAGGATCGCGATTTGAACATGTCAAAGATTATTAACATAAGGAAACTCGATATTGCGATATGCGAAATTGCGATTCAATCGCAGCCGTAGAATCAAGCTCAGATCTGGACCATTGATCTAACTCCATGTCAGAGTTTCAGGGATCGCAACATGGAGAGGCAAGTAAACAATGCAACAAGAATGTCGATTTCGTGATATACGAAATTACGATTCAATTGCAGCCGTTGAATCAAGCTCTGATCAGGACCATTGATCCCACGCCATTTCAGGGTATCGGGGATCATGACTTGGAGAGTCGATATGTCTCATCTCCAGACTCACAAAATGTGAAATCATGAAAGTGCCTTATGCATGAGGCTGTGGTCACAACCCATGGTCACGAGAAGGGAAGGAGTCATTCTAGATAAGCTCCATTTCGGGGTTTCGGAGATCGCGACTTGGAAAGTCAAGATGCCTCATCTCTAGATATACGAAACATGAATTCGCGAAAAGAGCTTTTTTTCATAGGTTCTCGGTTATGACCATAGCCATATTGGGGAAGGAGCTAGTGCAGAAAAGTTTTGTATCGGAACTTCGGAGATCATGAAATGAAGTATCGAGACATTCAACACAGAATTGTCGAATGCCGAAATGGCGAAATGAATGCAATATCCCATGAATTCAATCCAATGGTGCAGGTGAATTTGAACAAGATCAGAAGGCTACTATTGCATGACACAGTGAAACTGCTAGAAACCATTGATGATTTCTACCAGAGGATGCGAAGAGACTTCGGTGTAATTTCCAGAGGAGCTGAAGAGTCACATGGAATTTTCCAGTGGAATGAAGACGATTCATGGAGGAAATTGACAGCTGGATGAGGGTTTGAGCTCGTAACTAAAATAGAAAAGGATGATCTCGACTGTAACAGAGAAGATGAAGAGTCTCACTACTAGAGAGAAAAATGAATCCCGGCTTAACACCTAGTGATGATAGAACAGGGGTTGAACTTCCAGAGAAGTTGAAGAGTCGCGATGATGATCACATAGAGCACTCGAGAGGTGGAGGAGATTGGCGTGGTATGAGCATGCAGAGGAATGGCGAATATTGCATGCACAATATGCACATAAGCTATATATACACGATACAAAGAAGAGAAGGGGTGGTTGTTGTTGGAGATTTTTGTGGTTGTTGTCGGTGAAGGTGATTGATGTGTGAAGAAGGAGGAGAGTGCAGCAGCTGAATTACACAGAAGAGGAATTGTGCAGTGAATGGACATGGTGCACCAAGCATAAAAAGCAGAAGAACAGACAACGCAAGTAATGTGTGTAGAAAGGCGATGAGGAAGACAGAGCAACGAAATGCAGCAGAACAGTGATGAGTCTGGTAAGCCATTGTTGAACATCATATCACTATAATAAGTTTCAATAGAAAATATTTATATTTCAGGGTGGAAGGGAGGTGCTAGGGAGGACTATTGTTCTCATAGGTTCAAGTGGGTGCTTGAACACAAGGAGTTGTAGCTTCCATCTGGTTGCAGCCAAAGAAACCAGGGTGGCAGGGTGGTGCAAGGGAGAACTCTTGTTCTCTGTTATACAGGTTGGTGCCTGTATGATTGGAAGTTGGTGCTTCCATCCAGTTGGTGTTGGAAACACTCAGGGAGTTGGTGCTTCCTTCTAGTTGGTGCTAGAGAAACCAGGGAGTTGGTGCTTCCTTTTAGTGAGTGCTAGAGAAAACAGAGGGTTGGTGCTCTCAGCAAGTTGCATCTTGCAAAACAGAGGTTGTAGCCTCATTATGAGTTGGTGCTCATATGTATGATAATGTAAAGAATGTAACTATTACTTATCATATAAAGAAAAAGAGGTTTTTACCCTTTATAGGTTTCCTCAGGAAATATTTGTCTCTGTGTATCACATGTGTGTGACTGATGTTGAATGTGCCTTTGTTTATCTCTCTGCATTATTGTGATCATCATTGAGTGCCTTGTAAATATTTTAAAAGAAGCATTGTTTTTTAAGCACGGTAACAACTGATTCACCCCTCCTCTCAGTTGTTCAACACTATATATAATGATATTGATGATTGTTTCTTGCTTAACCATGATACAAAACACTCACCCAAGTAGAACGTTGCTCCACTGGTGCTTCGTCAGTAATCAATGCAACCTGCTCAATCTACATCTATGTAGGAAATAAGTGATATATCCTTTCTTTTGGATACCATAATACAAACTCTTATGTTCCTTTCATATATCTGAAAATCCTCTTCACTTCTAACACATGTGATTCCTTTGGTGTTGCTTGAAATTGTGCCACCTATCCAACTGCTTGCATTACATCTGGTCTGGATGTTTTCACATATAATAAGATACTAATCATTAACATGTATTTCCTCTGGTCTGTAGACTTTGAATCGTCATATTTGCTCAACTTGCAACTGGTTTTCATAGGAGTGGTAATTGGTTTGCAATATTCCATTCCGGATCTCTTTATCATTTCTCTGATATACTTATTTTGAGAAATAAAAATTCCTTGGTTGCTTTGACGTATCTAAAGACCCAGAAAGAAGGATAGTTCTCCAAGTAATGACATTTCAAATTCATTCTACATATCCTTTGCAAATTTTGTGATGTAGAGGTTGATGTATGCACTTCCTTTTCTGAACCCTGTCTGTTGTAGATATTTATCCATTCTAGAGTACCATTCTCTAGGAGCATGTTTTAGACCATACAAGGCCTTCTTCAATTTACACACATAATGTGTGTTCTCTGACAATTGAAATCCTTTTGGTTGTTCAATGTAGACTTATTCTTCAAGTTCACTGTTTAGAAAAGCTAATTTCACATCCATCTGATACACTTTAATATTCTTGGAGCATGCATAATCTAGGAGCAATCAGATTGCTTCCATTCTAGAAACTGGAACAAATGTATCTTCAAAGTCAATTCATTCAACCTGTGTGTATCCTTTAAATACCAATGTAGCTTTGTTCCTTGTAACCTGTCCATCTTCATTCAAATTATTTATGAATACCCACTTTGTGCCAATCACATTCTTATTCTTTGGTCTTGAAACCAATTCCCAAGTGCCATTCTTCTCTATTTGATCAAATTCTTCATCCATGGCCTTATTCCAAAATTCATCCTTGCTAGACTCTTCAAAAAAATTTGGTTCAATCGTAGATGAGACTGCTAGGTGTGTTTGTTCTAGTGAACAGATTCTTCTTCTAGTCTCAACTCTTGCATCTTTGTTTCTGATAGTTTGATCTGAAGGATGATTCTTCTGTACTCGTTGTCTAGGTGTCTTTGGAGGCACTTGATGAACTTTCCCTTTAACTTCTATCTAATCCTCTTCATCTTCCCCTTCTACTTCTTCTTCATCTTCTTCTTCTTCTTTGTAAAGTTGTTCCATTGATTCCTTTTTTTCTTCCTTTAATCCGCATCCACCTGTTTCATCAATTTTTACATTGATGTTTTCCACAACTTTGTTCAACCTCAAATTGTAACACTTGTATTCTTTCCTTGTACTTGAGTAACCAACAATTACTCCTTTGTCCACATGAGATTCAAACTTTCCCATTCTTCCATCTTCTCTTTTGATGTATCATTTTCTTCCAAATACTATGAAGTGCTTCACATTTGTTGGTCTTCCTTTTCATATCTCGTAGGGAGTTTTTTCAGTGTTGTTTCTGAGCATTACTTTGTTTTGAATGTGAACTGTTGTATGCACTGCATGTGTCCAAAAAATATCTATCAATTGGGAATCCATTAGCATTGTTTGATCCATTTCGTGTGTAATTATCATCCATTATGATAAGGTTCCTTTGTGTCTGAACCACTCTTTGAACCATTCTATGAATACATGCTCTCATCCATACTGTTGAAGACTCTGCTTGTCAAGTTGTCCATAATGTTGACCCATTTATCACTATACTATCATGAAGTCTTGATTAATCCATCAAATTGTACTTCTTCTAACTGACTTCTCTAGATCTGTCTTCTCAAACTCTACAAGGTACTCGAAGGATGGTTCTTTGGTCTATCACAGCTATTGCATAGACTCCCCTTGTCTAATATTCATATTATTGGGGAGTCTCTAAATTGGATGGCTCAGAACAAGTCCTTCTCTGATGTTCATTCATAATCATCTTCATTGGTAGATTCATCATATCTCTGAGCACTGACTTATTTTCTTTCTATCTATGGATTCATCTTTCACTATAATGCCTAAAATTACAATCTCTTGAACCTATTCCTTATTTATTTGTCCTTCTTTTCTTTTAGTTATTTTCCAAACCTTTTTGTATCTGACATCTTTCTTTTTCTCTATAGATTTTTTTTCATCTCGTTTTATTGCCATTCTTGCGATCTCTGGGACCTGGTCTTTATTCACATGTTCTTCATGTTTTCTTATCTACACTATCTTACATCTGATATCAATGTTCTCTTTCATGGAAGTATCGATCATGCTTCTACAATCACTAGCTATGTGTCCATAGTTATGACATTTGTAACATTCAATGTTACGTGGGGCCACATAGGCATTTATTGCTTGAACATTTCTTTTATAATCCATGAAATATGCAACCTTATGTCCAAATTTAGTACAATAAGAACAATGACCATAAAATAAATGTGCATACCTGGGAGTGAATGATCTTCTTTATGGTGTAGTCCTTCTGAATTCTTTCCTTGACTGATCATGATCATGATTGAAGCTTCTTTGTGGCTTGAACATGGATGGTATTCTTGAAGATGTATCTTCAATAGTTTTCTTAGATTCTGGTTGACCATGATTCCTTCCTTTGAATACTTCTTCATAACTCTTTATATTTTCTTCATTCTTCTTTTCTAGCAACCTAGAGTTCGTCTCTTCATTCTCTATAACTGATGTGGATGTTTTTGTCTCTTAAACGTTCTTGTTGAGATTGACGATTTTACTTCTCAATGTGACAACTTCTTCTTCAGGATTCTCAACCTCTTCTTCTTTCTTCATTGTCTCAGACTTCATGAATTCTTCAGTTCTTTTCGCTTCTTCAAGATGAATTTTTAATGTGATTATTTCTTCTTCAAGTCCTTTCTCTTCTTGACCAAACTCTACCTCAAGTTGTTTTAGATCGTTATTTATTTCCTTAATATGATCTGTCAATATCTTCTCTCTCATTTCTGCTTCTTCCTTCTTTTCTTCTATGTTGGCTTCCAAATACTACTTTTGATATTCAAGATTTTCTTTGATCTTTCTGGCTTCTTCTAGCTGAGTTGTTAAGATTTCGATGACCCATTGGGATTCTTAAAAAATATGAACACTTTCTTTTTGTTTCATCAATTCTTTCTTGAGTGACTTGTTTTCTTCTCTTAGCTCATTTAAAGCACTAATCACTTCTCTGGTGATTATGTACTCTTCATCTTCTAAAACTATTTGACATGGTGAACATAATTCTTCTTGATATGTATCTGCATCTTCTTTGGCATTTTCTGAATCTGCAATGGGTGAAGAATATATGTCATGTAGCTTATCCCAAAGTTCTTTGGCTGATGAACATTTACCAACCTTTTCTCTTACAGGATTAGGTAATCCTTCCCGAATGAAATCCATTGCTATTTTGTTATTCTTCTTCAATTCCTTCTTGGTTGTGGTCTTTACTCTTTTTGAACTATCATATCCTGTAACAACTAATAGCCAAATATAATGTCCCTATGCCTGTAAAAATACTTTCGTCTTTCTACTCTACATCTCATACTTAAAACCATTATGACCATTAAACATTGGTACTCCATTCTCAAAATAATCCATGATCTCCTTCCAGTGGTTAAACTATTTCCTAAAGGAATTGTATCTGATACCAATTGTTGGATTACTGAGAGGGGGGTGAATCAGTAATAGAGAAATTTTATAGGCAGCCCTACTTATCAACTTGCAAAATTTTTGTCTCATAAACTCAAACCCTTAGTCAACAATACTAGCTCCTTTGTTAAATATTCCTCCTTCTTTGTAAACAAGATAAAAAACATCAAATTGGACAAGGATGACACCCCCGTAAGCTTTGATGTTGTTTCTCTCTTTACTAAAATTCCCATTGACAGAGCTATGGAGGTCATCAAGAACTTCACTGACCTAGGTACTGCTAACTTAGTTGAGTTATGTTTGAAATCCACATTCTTAGTTTCCAGGGTGATGTTTAGAAAAAACGTGTGGGGTTGCTATGGGACCCCCCCTCTCTCCCATCATAGCTAATTTATTCATGGAAGACTTGGAAATCAAATCCCTTATCTCCTCACCCCTCCAACCTAAATAATGGAATAGGTTTGTCGATGATACTTTTGTCATTTGGCCCCATGGTTGTGACAAATTAAATGAATTTGTGACTCACCTTAATAAACAATCTGATCACATCAAATTCACTATGGAGGTTGAAGATAAAAGCAGTATTCCTTTTATAGATGTTAGGGCCACAAAAAGATCTGATGGATCCTTAGCCCACCAAGTTTATAAGAATAAAACTCACACCAAACAATACCTTCATGCCAATTCCCATCATCACCCTGCTAAAACATTAGGGGTTCTCAACACCGTAGCTACTATGGCCTTCAGAATCTCTGATGATGAATATCTTGATGAAGAGAAAAATCATCTCCTCAATGTTTTCAAGGATAATGGTTATAAAAAACATCAGGTGATTAAATCCTTTTGAAATGCCACTAAAACACCTAGAAATAAAGAACAAACAAATAAAGATGCGTCCAAGGTTTTCTTACTCTACATACAAGGGACAACAAACAAGATTGCTAGAATTTTGAAGAAGAAAAGAATTGGGGAAAATTTCAAACCCTTAAACACTATTAGGAATTCTCTTAGGCCAGTCAAAGACCATGTTGATCCCATCGAACAAAAGGGCGTCTATATGATCTCGTGCTCGTGTGGTAAACAATACATAGGAGAAACAGGTCGTTCCTTTATAATTAGGATTCAAGAACATGCCACTAACATAAAACACAATCAAACTCATCCCTTAGCCCTGGCATAACATTCAAACAAAACTAAACATCACATCTGTATTAAAGACGCCAAAATTCTTGCCAAGATAGATCACTATCACAATAGGAAATTTAGAGAAGCCATCAAAATTTAAAAACAACCTAACAATCTAAACATAGATGATGGATGGAAAATTAGTCAAAATTGGATCCCAACACTAACCATAATGATTCATTCTAGAAATTAATTTATAAATAATATTTCTATGTTTTATATTCTTGTATTATTTTTTAATAAGTCGGGTCTTAATAAATAATATTTTTAGGTTTTATATTTCTTGATTTCATTTTTTAAATAAAGTTAACTCTTCATAATAAATTTTCAGGTATTTATTTACACTTGTTATATCATTTTTCCTTCATATCTCATAATAATTTTCCTAATGATGGACCACACTAGTTTGGTCTAAAACGTCGAATATAAAAAACCAATGCGATGAATCCGAAAGAATTATCTCATCACAACAATGGTCGCAAAAGTATTAGAACATAAATAAATTTAATCCTTTTTAACCATATAATGCAAGTGTTATATCAATGTAGCATTATCATCCAATAATTGCAGAGTAAATAAACAATGAACAAATGAGAAATCATACACATACACAGTACACCAGTGTTTTTACGTGGAAACCCAAAGAGGGATAAAACCACAGAATGTTTTTTCTTATATATCTTGAAGAATTACATTGATTGGAAGCACCAACTTCCTTTGTTTTCCAACTGCAATTGGAAGGAGGCTCCAACCCCCTAGTTTCTCAGGCTACAACCTGAAGGAAGCTCCAACTCCCCAATTCTCTTGCTACAACCAGAAGGAGGATACAACTGCCTAAGTTCTCCGGCTACAAGCGGAAGGTGGCTACAACCACGTGTCCTTGCCCCATCCAATGCCATGAAATATAAATTCCAAATGTAGACAACCTGTCACTATCACTGACACTGAATCAACCACTGCCACTGGCAACCTTTACCAATAACCTATAACAACTTGTACCAATCAACCTACACCAAACAACCTGTACCAATAACCTGAACCAACATGTACCATGCATCAACCATGAATCAACCTTGATTTATCAAAATGTAGCAACATCATCAACTATACACCTCATGTATGCACCAACTCTTCAACTATAAAACTCATGTATATGCCAACTCATCAACTACTTTTCTAAACCATGTACCCAACATGTACCTCAACCATATACCAAAGACATACACCAATATAACCATCAAAATTTATCTAAGAATTCATCACTCTATCCATAAACCAAATACCATAAACCCTTACATCAAACCATGTGCCACAAACTCACTGTTATGTAGCCTCAAGCTAAACCAACAACTTTAGCAACACATCAAAACCAAAAGACCAATACCCATATGCCAAATACCAACTGTATCACTCAACAAATCTGATATATGCAACAATAATGAACATCCAATATCATCTCAAGAGCTAAATCCTAGCTCACAAAACATACCTCAAACAAGATTTGCCATATCTCTCATAAATAGACCCCAACCATGTTGTTGCTGTGATTTTTCTGCCGCACTTTTTCTGCCATGATTTTTTTGTCACAGTTTTTCTGCCGCACTTTTCCTGCCGCACTTTTCCTGCCGCACTTTTTCTTCCGCACTTTTCTTGCCGCACTTTTTCTGCCACACTTTTCCTACCACACGTTTCTCTATCAATAATACTTGCCCAAATAACCATTCATAAAATAGATATTCAATGATATTCAATAGGTTCAAGTGTGATTAAATGAGAGAGCCTTGCCTCTTATTTATACTTTCATGTAGCATCCCACTTTCCTTATTTTAGGGATTTCTCCATTAACTTTATTATTTAAATAATTTCTTTTGTAAACACTTTGACTACTTTGACCTTTTGGGGATTCTAGATGACTCATGAGGGTTCTCCAACTCCACATGGCCATAACACTCTAACCATGAGGAGTTATGTGATGTTCCACATACCACCATAAATGGTATGACATGTACTATCCATCTAGAATAGTCTTACTTGCAAATATATCAAAAATCATACCATTATCCATCAAACAAACTTGGGTCCATTACCCAAACCTTTGTTCTACCGAAATTCACTACCATAATTTCTTCAAGGGTTGACATCAATGACAACCAACCCAATTAATCAACAGGAGGGGGTGTTATCGAATTGAGTGGAATGTCCCCTTGTTTTAAAAGTATTGAAATGGAAATGATAAAAACATAGTCCGTAGACACATCACTACCCAAGAGAAGAGTTGGATCAACTGAATATTTCATCGACATGACCACTTTGGTAGAATCGACACTCTCTAAGAGAAGAGTAGGATCAACTGAATATTGCATTGGCATGACAACTTTAGTAGACTTGACACTCTCCAAGAGAAGAGTGGGATTAGCCAAAATTTGCATTGGCACAAACACTTCCTGAATCACTGGTTGAATAGGCTACGATACAACATGGTATGAAGGCACATCACGCCCCCAAAAAGGAGTGGGATTGACCAAATATTGCATCGACACAACCACTTTCTCAATCAATGGTTGAATAGGCTGCAAGGAAACCTCAGAAGACTCGGAATCAGAAGAGCTTGCAGACAACGACCACAATATGCATGCCTCTTGAAGGCCATGGAATAAATGATTAAGGTGATCTCCCTTGAAAAGAATACAAGGGAAATCAGGCTTACTTCCTATCTGTCTAGGTTTTGGAATAGAATCAATGCCCCTAGCATGATTGGTAGTGGTTGGTTTCTTGTCCCTAACATGACTAGCAGATTTTGTTGACATATCACTCGTATGACTCACATTGACAAGACTCGTGCCCCCAACATGAATTGTATTGGTTGGTTTCACATCTCCAACATGACTTATAGATGTTAGTTATTGGTCGATAACATGACTCGCAGAGGCTACATACCTATCACCAGTATGACTAACAATGACTAGACTTTTTCCCCTAGCATGGCTTGCAGAGGTTGGGTGATGGTCCTCAACATGACTCACAAAGGTTGTTGATGTATCTCCAACATGACTAGAAAAGGTTGGTTGTTTTTCCCCAACATGAATTCTAGAGGATGGATGTTGGTTTTGAACATGACTTGTGGAGGTCAACGACCTATCTCCAACACGACTCATAGAGGTGGTGTTTTCTTCTTCTTATTCTTCCTTTTTCTATTTCGTTTAGAAGTCCGGTTACTAGTAGCTATACTTTCACCAGAGAAGGTAGAAGGAGGAGGAGAAGACTTTGTTGATGAAGGAACATCAACATGATGCCCATGGCATAAGATGCTTAATTAAGAAGTGTCAAGAGAATTTGAGGAATTTGGAATGGTACCCAGCCAAACTAGTAGTCCCACATTCAACCCAGGAATGTACAAAGTGGCCATCAAAGGGAAACCAATGTTTCCAAAGAAAGGAAAAGCACAAGAGTCCCCTTGCAAAGGGGTTCCTTGGTTGGTATCATCAGAAATTTTTTCCATGAAGATATTATACACAGTTTCTCCCCATAATCTTCTCACACAATGACTTGGTAGAACAAGTGTTTTAAAAAATACGCCTATAAGGAGGTGACTCCATGTTTCTAATAGGAAGAATGAGAAGTCCTCATGATCAGTGGAGTGGGCAGTCTACCACCTTAGGTCAGAGACCAAAAACATTGACTGACCAACTTACTATGGAAAACTAGGGAGTAGAAAGCACACCACTAAGAAGAAAAGCCTAAAAATATACAAACCAAACAAACTACCCTTCTGAATGTTTCTGACCCAGGGAGATGAAGTCTTGATCATCCAAAGAATTCATAAAGG
Organism: Picea engelmannii; assembly: GCA_009831015.1. Taxonomy (NCBI): domain Eukaryota; kingdom Viridiplantae; phylum Streptophyta; class Pinopsida; order Pinales; family Pinaceae; genus Picea; species Picea engelmannii. The sequence goes on from ML777150.1 coordinate 264,189, forward strand.
AAAACAACTAGCCAGGAGAATCAATTACCTAGACCTCTGACCAAAGGTCCCTTTGGATGTTTCCCAGAGAGTACAGAGTCTTCCTCAGGTACTGTGATACACCCCACGCAGTGACCTATGTGCCAACATATATAATGGTAACTAGACCACCAACTTGTAATCAACAACTATGGGGGTACAATTGATAAAAAGGCGAGTGTATGTGTAGGGTAACTAATCCCAAAGATCCTCCTGAGGCCTGAAATGCAATAGGGATAGAATCCCTCTTAGAGTACCTTGGACAGATCTAAATGTCTTAGAGGTCTGAGACAAGTCGGGCCAGTAATGCTACATGATTCACCCCCAATACACACTCTCCCAAATGCTTTTTTTGGATTAGGAGTGGATATCTCTGTCACCATCTTCCACGTAGCCTCGTGTTTGACTCCTATGTTAGAGGAGCTTCTTGGATTGAGTAATTACAAGATGGATTTTTCACACCCTAGCACATACACCTAAGTTAAGTTTTGGTTGTCATTGGAGAATTTACCTCTCCACACCTAATCCAAGGCTCTAGCCTAAGCTATTGGTGAACCCTATAAAAAGTGTTACTAATATATTTTAGAATAGCATGTTCATTTTACGGGCTTTTCTTACTCAAGGAATGGAAGTGAAACTTATGTTGTTTGAGACTCTTGTGAAAAAGAAACTAATAAGAACACTAGCAAATAAAACTTTACACTAATCCTTCAAATGAAAAAGAGTTTCAAGAAAGAGAATGCATGAACAAGCCTTGAAACATAAAAATGCAATCTTTTCTCCTTTCAATACAAAATGCACAATGAAAATTTCAAGTGAAACAAAAGAGAAAATCAAAGGATTTTCTTTCTTATTTTTTCTTTTGAAATTCTTTCAAGATGAGAAGAACACACAACCCTATGCTAATTTCTTTTTCTTTTTCAAAAAACAATGCAAAGAAATAAAGAGACCTAAAAAACCAGGTTTTTTATTTTCTTTTAATCAAAGCGAAACTAACAAAAGATGATAAAAGAAACTACAGAGAGAAAAGAGGATTTCTTTTTTTATTTCATAAAAAATATGAGCCTGCAAACTGTCTAAACCCCAAACAACAGAAAATTCTAGAACTCAGGAAGACCTGGGAACCACAAGTTTCCTATAGGAAAAGGAATTTTTTTTGAAAATATTATCTAAAAAGACAAAGACGTGTGTTGTTCATGGCTATCATGCATGTGTATGTGGGTTGTATATAATGCAAAACATGTATGTATATGTGCTTTATAGAGAATAGGGTGCATACACCTCTAGAAATTTTCAAAAAAAAAGAAAAACTTTGGACAAACAACTTGGGAAAGGGAAGATGGTAGGTACCTGGAAGGTGACCAGAGACCCAACCTGACTCGGAACAATCAGAAAAATCAGAAAGAAATTGAAAATCAAATTTAACCAAGATGTCCCACTAAGACCCTAGAGAGACTCCCCAGTGGAGTCTCCAATTCTGCTAGCAGGGAAAACCCCCCTATATTGGGTCGACGTACAGGTAGATCACTGACTTCCCTTAAAAGATAGTTCTATTAGTTGCACCTTTGGTCCTTGTGGCTAGTGTATACCTCTTTCTCCTTTGTAGCTTCCTAGATTGTGGGTCTCCTCCCAAAGATGACCTGCAAAAACATAGGAAAACAATGCTACAATGTATACAATCTCTACTTATCACTTTCAATATTTGGATATAGACATAAATGCATAAATCAATAAAGGCATATAGACACAATGTTTTGGGACAAGAATGAACTCTTTTATTCAATATTAAGATCATAAAGATTACAACCTTGATCAGTAATTTCTCCGTGAACTAGTTTTGGGCTCCTCTATCGTGGCTCCAAGTGCATCAAACCCACACTTGCTTCTCACAACCAATTTATCACATGGGAAAGGGGAAAGGGTTGTGATAGGAGAAATGGATGGACGGGAATGCCGAGGCCAAATATCAGAATAGGATGCAAAACTTGGGCTAAGAAGAGGAAGGGATTTTGACAGAGTTTACTTGTTCTCTTTCTTTTTGTTGTAAATGAGACCCCAAGACCTCTTTTTATATGAGAAAAAGATGGTTATTTGGTTTGGGGACGTGCTAAAATGGGTAAAATTGTTGGGAAACACTCAATAGCCCATAAAATCCATCAAATTCCTTGCAATTTTATATTTTTTGCAACTTCTGGAGGTAAACATGGGCTAACTAGTATGCATCTCACGTATGTGCGTGAGATAACTAGTATGCAACTCGTGTATGTACATGGGATAACTAGTATGTAGAACACGTGTGCATGTGGGCTATCAGTTCATTAGGGCATGTACACGTTCCAAAAAATATTTTTTTTAAGAAGAGGCCTCAACAATATTTTGGAAAAATATGTAAGTGGAAATGCCAATGCCATGTATGCATAGGTAAGGAATTTTTGGACTATAACAAGGCTCAAACCCCCTATATATTCAGGCTACAGCCTGATGGAAGCTCCAACTCCCCAATTCTTTGGTTACAACTAGAAGGAGACTACAACCCCCTGTGTTCTTTGGATACAACCAGAAGGTGGATACAACCACCTATCCTTGCCCCGTCCAACCACCCTGAAATATAAGTGTCAAATGATGAAACCACTACCACACTGTGATTGTGAAATATACCACTGTAAACTTGTACCAATCTGTGTGAATGACCTATAACCAACCTGTACCAATATCTTGTAATCAATTTGTACAAGAAGTCATCTTGTACCAACAAATACTAACAGGTACATGACCTGTGTATGTTGTAGCTCATGTATGTACGTGACTTGTCTATACTATATCATGTGTATGTACGAGGCCTATCTATACTACAGCCTGTGTACACCTTCAGAAAGATAGACACTTTTCTTCCTCTGTCACATCAACCTGTAACCTGTCACAATGTCCAATCTATAGTTGTGCCCTATGCATACATCATTATACATCTCCCTTAACCAAGTGCATCTATATCTTTGTATTCCTTTTCCATACATATGTATACAATCATGATCAAGTGTAGTAACCCTCACATGGAATAGAAATCAAACTCTCTCTGATATGACGCCTAAAACTACACCAACAACTTCACCAACATATGACAACCAAATAAAACCTCAACCATGTATCAAGAAATACAAGATATGCCTCAACTCTCAACCCAACAAAATGTAACAATAAGGAATACCAAACATACCAATGTTGTATTTCTATAGATCTAGCTCATACAATAAGTTCCATACAACCAACAACTCTCTAGGGAAAATCCACAGACTACCATAACCATATATCATGTAGACAACAATATCCAACTACACATAAGAATATGACATACCTTTTGAACCTGTATATAGATATGTTGTACCTAATCAGTGTAGACCTACATGGGAACTTTCTTTCAAAATATGATAACATGGAACTCTTAGCAACTTAAGATTTCATGGATTTTCCAACTGTACGTGCCCTCCTTCACTTCCATTCCACGTATGTACACAACCTCTTCCACTGCATCCCACATACACCTAAAAAATTAGGGTTTTTTTAGTATTTTTGCAACTCTAAAACTTTCACCGTCAACCCTTCTTGATACCACAAACTTGCGTAACTTCAGATGTATAAACCTTACAAAATAATAGGTATTCAATGTGCTCAATATGTGCTAATGGGAGACCCTTTCTCTCTTATTTATATTCTCCAAGTAGCTTCCTCTGGAGGTTACCTTCTAACAACTTAACCCAACTACCTTCTTTTAGGGCTAACCCACTTCCAACCACTTGTCCACTTATAACCACTTTATTCACAAATAGTAAACTCACCACTTCTAGTTGCAACTAATTTATTTTCAATTATTTTCTTTTTGCAACAACTTAACTCATGATTAAATCCTAGTTACAACCACTTTGACTAGTAAACATCTTCTAGGAGCTTCTAGAATAAATTGACTTATTTGACCTTCTAGGGGCTTCTAGATAACTCATGAGGGTTCTCTAACTCCACAAGGCCATAACTCTATAACCATGAGGAGTTATGTGGCATTCCACATATCACCAGAAATGACCTGACATATACTATCCATCTAGAATAGTCGTACTTGCAAACATATTGATATTCATAACTTTATACATTAATCAAACTTGATTCCCTTAACCATATTTTTGGGGCTATCGTAATTTTCTACTGGATTGGATTCACGGGTTGAAATTAATGAAAACCAGTCCAATTAATCAACAATATCCCTTTGGAATTGATAGAAACACTTTGATGCAACATTGGAGTCATATCGCTCATGCTCCCCCTGTGACCAAGGCTCCCCTTGGATTCATGCCTATGTTCTCTCTCTCCAAGCATGTAACTCTCTATCGATATATTTGAGAAATATCTCCCCCTTTGACATTAATGGAAAAGGTAACTTCCCGTCGAGGCTGCTCCCCCTAACTGAACTGTCTTTGGGGATGCTCCCCTTGATTAAACTCTTCCTGAAACTACTCCCCCAAACTATATTTTCCTCTTTATGTTTATTCCTCAGTAAATATAAGACATATAAGAATAGCATTCAAAATTCATTGTGGGGAAGAAACTATGCCAAGTTATGACGAAGATACTCAAAGGATTCCCTTGGAAGTGGTTTTATAAAGATGCCTATAATCTATTCTTTCATGCAAAAATACTCAACTCGTATGTTCTTCTCTACAACCTATTCCTGTAGAAAATTACACTTGATTGGAATGTGCTTCGTCTTGGAGTGGATCACTGGATTCTTTGAGATACTGATGGAACTTGTATTATCAAAATATATTGGAATGGGCTTATCATACTCAACATGTATATCTGTCAAAGTTTGTTTCATCCATAGACCTTATGTACAACATGTTGTTGTTGCAATATACTCTTCTCAGGTTGTAGACAATGGTATTGATGATTGTTTCATTCTTAGCAAGGATACCAAAAACTCACCCAAGTAGAACAATTCTCCAATTGTACTTCTTCGGTCATCAATGCAACGTTCCCATTCTGCATATGTGTAGGAAATAAGTGATAGATCCTTTCCTTTTGGATACCATAATCCAAAATCTTATGTACCTTTGAGATACCTGAATATCCTTTTTACTGCTAAAACATGTGATTCCTTTGGTGTTTCTTGAAATCGTGCCAATTGTCCAAATTCTTCCATTACATCTAGTCTGGATGTTGTCACATAAAGTAAGAAGTCAATAATTGACCTGTACTACCTCTGATTTGTAGAATTTGAATCATCATATTTACTTAACTTACAACTAGTCTACATAGGAGTATTTACTGGTTTGCAATCTTCCATTCCGAACCTATTTATCATTTCTCTAATATACTTGGTTTGAGAAATAAAAATGCCTTGGTTGCTTTGACGTATCTGGAGACCCAAAAAGAAGGATAATTCTCCTAGTAATGACATTTCAAATTCATTCTTCATATCCTTTGAAAATTTCTAGCTCATCTTGTCATCATCACTTCCAAAGATAATATTATCAACATAAACTTCAATTAACAAAATACTATCTTGATTTACCTTGATGTAGAGGTTGTTTTCTGCATTTCCTTTCTTGAACCCTTGTTGCTGTAAATATTTGTCCAGTCTGGAATACCATGCTCTAGGGGCTTGTTTGAAACCATACAAGGCCTTATTCAACCTACACAGAAAATTCTCATTCTCTGACAATTGAAATCCTTCTGGTTTCTAAATGTATACTTCTGATTTCACGTCCATCTGATACACTTTAATACTCTTGGAGCATGCATAAGATAGGATCAATATGATTTCTTCCATTATGAAAACTGGGGGAAAACACCTCTTCAAAGTTGATACCTTCAACCAATGTGTATCCTTTACATACCAATCTAGCTTTGTTCCTAGTAAAATGTCCAACTTCATTCAATTTGTTTCTGAAGACCCACTTTGTGTGGATGACATTCTTGTACCTTGGCCTTGTAAGCAATTCCCAAGTTTCATTCTTCTATATCTGATCCAACCCTTCATCCATGGATTTTGTCCAAAATTCATCCTTGTTGGCTTCTTCAAAATTTCTTGGCTCAATCGAATATAAAAGTGCTAGGTGCAATTGTTCTGGTGAACTAAATATTCTTCTAGTCTCAAATCCTACATCTTTGTTCCCGATGGATGATTCTTCTGTATTGTTTTGCTAGGTTTATTTGGATGTTCATGTTGTTCTTTATCTTCTACTTCTAACTGATCTTCTTCATATTCCCCTTTTGTGACTTCTTATTCCTTTTGTTCTTCTTCGCGAACCTGTTCCACTGGCTCCTTTTCTTCTTCCTTTATTCTTTGTCCACTTGTCTCATCAACTGTCACATTGATATTTTCCATAACTTTGTTGAGCCTTATATTGAAACATTTGTATGCTTTTCTTGTGCAGGATTACCCAACAAGTATACCTTTGTCCACAGAAGAATTGAACATTCCCATTCTACCATCTTCTCTTTTAATGTAGCATTTTCTTTTGAAAACTCTGAAGTGTTTCACATTGGCTAGTATTCCTTTCCATAACTTGTAGGAGTTTTTCTCACTCTTGTTTCTGAGCATTACTATGTTTTGAATATGAATTGTTGTATGCACTGCATGAGCCCAAAATACGTCTGTCAACTTGGAATCCATTAACATTGTTTGAGCCATTTCCTGTATTTTCATGTTCTTCCTTTCAATGACTTCATTCTGTTGTGGTGTCATAGAAACAAAGAATTTCCTTTTTATCCCATGATTTTTGCAAAGATCCATAAATTCCTTTGAAGTAAACTCTCCTAGATTATCTGATCTTAAACATTTAAGTTTTTAATCTATCTCATTTTCAACCATTTCCTTGTATATCTTGAAGTTCTCGAATGCTTCTAACTTCTTCCTGAAAAAAACAATTGCATTCATCCTGGTATAATCATCAACCAATAACATAAAATAGTGCTCACCTTTTAAAACCTTTGTTCTAGTTGGTGCAACTAGATTAGTATGCACAATTTCCAACGGTCTTGTTGTGGAGTATTCCTTTCATTTGAATTTGGACTTTGTTTGATTTCTTTGTTGACAATCTGTGCATAAGGTGTTGGTTGACTTCATGATTTGGGGCATTTATCTGAATGCTTCCTTTTTGTTGAATTTGACAAGGTTTTCAAAGTTTATGTAACCCATTCTTCTGTGGCATAGAGAAAATTCATCTTCCTTTCCTAGACAACACTTTTAATTTCCAATTTCACTTAATACATATATGTTTCTTGAAGTTCTTATAACCATTGCAACCAATCTTCCCGAACTTGATTTTTTTATCTCACACTTATTTGAATCAAAGACAAGTTTGTGAGCTTGGTCATACATTTAACTTACACTTAGAAGATTATGTTTCATATCTTCCACTAGTAGAACATTTTCTTCTTTGGTATCCTTGTTTCCAATTCTAAATGTGCCTCTTCCAATGATTTTATTTTAGTCGTCATTTACAAAGGAGATTGGTCCATATCTTTCCTTTCTCAAGGTTAGAAACATGTCCTCATCGCTTTTCATGTGCTTTGAGTAGCCATTGTCAACATACCAACCATGTTTCTTGTGTTTAGCTTATAGAGAACGTGTGCATTCTTCTTTGTTGAACTGATTCTGTTTTCTTATCCATATTCTTTGAGTTTCTTGTCTATGATTGTTGTTATTATGTTGTGATTCTCTTGGGGGAACTTTCATTCTACAATATTTGGCCATGTGTCCAAATTTTTTGCACTTGTAGCATTCCATCTCAATACTCAATGATTCAAACATGGTGTATCTTTTGTTTTTTGTTTCACTCGGCTTTCTTGAATAATCATTTTGTGCATAACTTGTTGAAATTACTAAGACAAATGAGAAGGGGGGTGAATCAGTTGTTAGTGTGCTTAAACAATTTTAACAATTAATAGATTCTTAATCTTTCTTCAAGTGATGATCAACATTATACATCATATGAACAATAAAAGTAATGAGCATCAGTCACACATAAGTTATACACAGAGACATATTTTCACGAGGAAACCCATAAAGGGAGAAAACCTCTTCTTCTTCGAAATGATAGGCAGTCTTTTAAGTTCTGTACATCATCTTTAATTGAGCACCAACTCAATGTGAGCTTGCTACCTCTATTTTACAAGCTGCAACTTGTTTGAGAGAACCAACTCTTTGGTTTCTCTAGCACCCACTAGAAGGAAGCACCAACTCCCTTAATGTTCCAGCACCAACTAGATGGAAGCACCAACTTCCAGTTACATAGGCTCCAACCTGTATAACAGAGAACACTTGTTCTCCCTTGCACCACCCTGCCACCCTAGTTTCTCTGGCTGCAACCATATGGAAGCTAAAACTCCCTGTGTTCAAGCTCCCACTTGAAATTCCGAGGAAAAAAGTCCTCCCTATCATGCCCCAATCAACCTGGAATATAAATGAATAAATAGACAACAAACTACACAGATAAATCGATTCTTACCACTTCTTCTCTATTCTGTAAATCTGGTCTTCTTCTAATTGTTCTGCAATTCTTCTCTTCCTTTGTCTATTCTACAATTTTGCTCTGCTTCAACTTATTCTGTCATTCTTCTATGTTTCAAGTATTTTCTCCATCTGTTACTCTTCTCTGAGTTTTATATCACACTGCGCACATTTTTCAGTCTCATACTGCACATATTTTCAGTTTCACACTGTGCATCCTGTGATTTTCCCTTTCTTATAGTTTAATTCATTTTTCGTCTAGAACCACCAACAATGCACAGTCTGTCTCTTTTTCCTTTATGCACAACACCCACAACAGTTACACTTTGCATCTTCTTTGGCAAAATAAAACCGTCTAAGCAACTGAAATGCCAACCGATCAGGAATCATGAATTAGTTTTTCTAACTAATTCGTAACTGATGAATTAACTGTGAGAGAGAACAATATCCCTTCGATCATATTCAAGTTTATATGCACCATTGGATGAACTTTATTAACCTTGCTTTTAAATCGGGTTTCGGCATTTCAGAATGCCTGTGGACAAGTGTCTCGACACTTCATGTCATGATCTTCGAAACTCCGATACAGAGATTTTCTGCGCTAGCTCCTTCCTCTATATGACCATGGCCATGACCAAGTGCTTATGCATAAAGTGATTTTCACAAATTCATATTTCATGAATCTGGAGATGAGGCATCTCGACTCTCTAAGTTGCGATCCCCGAAACTCCGAAATGGATCTTATCTGAACTGACTCCTTCCCTTCTCGTGACCATCGACGGTGACAATAGGCTATGCCCAAAAGGTGCTTCATATTTTGCAAGGTTATAAACTTCATCGAGTCTGATCGACGGTTGAAATCTCCATAGATCCGACGGTCCAGATCTTATCGCAATCTCGCATCTCGCGAGTTTCCACACCATGCTTCGTTGACTTCAAGTCAGGGACTTGTCTTATGATTTGACGTTCTAGATCTGATATTAATTCAATGGCTCATATCATATCGCGATTTCGGCATTTATGTTTCTTGCCTCTCCAAGTCATGATTTGTGAGAGTCCGAAATGGAGTCAGATCAATGGTCTAGATCACACCTTCATCTGACGGCTGCAATTAAATTGCGATTTTGCATATCGTGCTTTCGAAGGTTATGTTTCTTGCCTCTCCAAGTCACGATTCGTGAAACTATGAAATGGAGGTGGATCGATGGTCCAGACCACACCTTGATCTACGGGTTGTGATTAAATCGTGATTTCGATGGTTATGTATCTTACCTCTCCAAGTCGCGATAAGAGAAGCTCCGAGATGGAGCTTAGATCAACGGTCCAGAACAAACCTCGAACTGACGGCTAAGATAGTTTCACGATTTCGCATATCGCGAATTCAAGAGGTTAGGGAACCCCATTCCTTTGACTTTTCGTTCAGTGACATGATGATCTTTCACCATGTGTCATGCCTGAAGATGGATGGTCCTCCTTCTTTCGGGATTTTGTGAGCCTGTTTCTCCTTGCACTTTAATGAACGTGCAGGTTCTTCATGATCCAACGATGGTTGAGACTAACACTCAGATCTAATGCCTGAGATCTGTCCTCTTCTGCGTGTTCTTCTTGTCTACTAACAGATCTGACGGTCCTCCTTCTTTCATGAATTTTGAATGGGATCCAACGATAAAAAATGCTTCTCCTCCCGAGCTTACTTTGATACACTTACTTCGGTCTTGCCATCGATGATCTGCCAACAATCCTCTGCACTGTCTCTTCTGATCTTATTCAAATCTTCTCTGCAGGGTCTTCTCATAATGCCCATCTATTACATACTTTCTGTATTCATTCCATATTCACAGTTGTACTTTCCATCAATGACAAGTATACAAGCATGCGTTGTATGTTAAATATTTTCCCACATTCTCCCCCTTTGGCATTGATGGCAACACAAGCACCCACCTGCATTCGAACTCTCCTCTCAGATTCTTTTCTCCCCCTTTTGACATTAATGTCAAAGAAGAAACATGCTCTCCCTGAGCTATTGCAGTACATACTCCCCCTGTCAACTATGAGCATCTTGGAAATACACCAGTTATTCAATAAGTACCCCCCCTGACCAGGTGAACAAATTAGACACAAGAAATTATAACCCCCAACTTTTGATGAAGATATCCAAAAGGGGTCGTTGCTAATGGTTTAGTAAAGATATCAGTAATCTGTTCTGTGGAAGGAATATAATTCAGCTGAACAATTCTGTTTGTAACTTGTTCTCTGAGAAAATGGTACTTTATTGGAATATGCTTAGTCTTGGAATGAAGAACAAGATTCTTGGAGACACTAATGGCACTGGTGTTATCACAGTGAATTGGAATGGGATCAATGTAAGTTACCTTCAAATCTGCAAGAGTTTGTATCATCCATAAAATTTGTGTACAACAAGTAGCAGCAGCAATGTATTTTGCCTCTGTAGTGGATAATGAAATGGATCCTTTCTTTTTACTAATCCATGCAACTAATGAGTCACCCAGAAAGAATGCTCCACCACTAGTGCTTTTTCTCTCATCAACACAATTTTCCCAATCTGCATCTGAATAAGAAGTTAAATAGAAATTCTGATTTCTAGGATACCACAAACCATAAGTCATTGTTCCTTTCAAGTATTTAAATATCCTTTTGACAGCTACCAAATGACTTTGTTTAGGAGTAGATTGATAGTGACCTACCATTCCAACAACTTGCATTATATCAGGATGGGATGTTGTGATGTACAGAAGACTGCCTATCATAGAGCGATATGTCCTTTGATCAACATCAAGTGAGATATCATATTTACTCAGCTTGCAACCAACCACCATAGGTGTGCTAACTGGAGAGGAATCTTCCATCTAAAATTTCTTCAACATCTCTTTCAAATATTTTTCTTGAGAAATAAATATTCTTGCAGAAATTTGTTTTACTTGTAAGCCAAGAAAATATGACAATTCTCCTATCATGGACATTTCAAATTCTGTTTGCATAGAGTTAGCAAACCACTGGACAAATGATTCATTAGTACAACCAAAAATAATATCATCTACATAAACCAAAACAACTAGTAAATTATCACCTTCAGACTTAATGTAAAGGTTAATGTCAACAGTACCTTTCTTGATCACTTTTTCTTGTAAAATTGTTTCCAGTCTATAATACCAAGATCGTGGTGCTTGTTTTAGTCCATATAAGGCCTTCTTCATCTTACAAATAATTAGGATTATCTGTCAATGAGAATCCTTCAAGTTGCTCCATATATACTTCTTCCTCTAGATCTCCATTAAGAAATGCTAACGTAACATCCATCTAATAAGCTTTAAAGTTTTTATGACATGAATAGGGAAGAAACATTCTGATGGCTTCCAATCTTGCCACTGGTGCAAAGGTTTCATCAAAGTCCCGACCTTCAACTTGTGCATATCCTTTACAGATCAATCTGTCTTTATTTCTAACAACTTGTCCTTTTTCATTCATTTTATTCTTGAATACCCATTTGGAACCTATTATATTTTTATCTTCAGGTCTAGGGACAAACTCCCAAGTATTGTTCTTCTCAATCTGATCTAGTTCTTCATTCATAGCTCTAATCCAATCATCATGCTTCTTGGATTCATCAAAATTTTTAGGTTTAGTCATAGATAAAAAAAAGAAACCTGAGATAGTTCTAAGTCTTTAATCAATTTCCTTCTTGTCTGAACTCCTTTATTTATATCTCCAATTATCTGATTTTCAGAATGATTCTTTCTAATAATTTTGAGAGGTGAGTTTTCTTCTTTCTGCTGATTTGTGTCAGTCTGAGTATTTATGTCTTCATCTAATTCATATTCTTCCTTTTCTGATCCTTGGACCTATTCATATTCATCTTCAACTATATCTTATGTTCTTGGTTCAACACTGCTTACATTTTTGACTCGGATTTCTTCATCAACTTTTATATCTATACAATCAACTAGTTTATGCAGTCTCTTATTGTAGCATATGTACCCTTTACTATTTGTAGCATAACCCAAGAAGATACCTTCATCAGCCCTGTCATCATATTTGCCAATATCTTCATCTTTTTTCTTGATATAACATTTACTCCCGAAGAATTTAAAATGATTGATTGAAGCAGGTCTTCCAAACCATAGTTCATAAGGAGTCTTGTCACTGTGTGGCCTGAGATGAGATTTGTTAAGGATATGAATAGTTGTATGAATTTATTCCACCCAATATGTCTGAGGTTTGTTCCTTTCATTCATCATTGATCGTTCTATTTTTTGTACTGACCTATTATGCCTCTCAACAACTCCATTTTGTTGTGGAGTCCTTCGAATTGTGTACTCTCTTTTGATCCCATGTTTATCACAGAACTCTTTGAAGTTCCCTGAACTAAATTCTCATCCTCTATCAGACCTTACTACCTTTAATCTTTTTCCTGTTTGATTCTCAGTCAAAGCCTTAAACACTTTGAATTTTTCAAATGCTTCAAATTTTTCTTTCAAAAAGGAAACCCAAGTTAGTCTAGAATAGTCATCAATAATCAACATAAAATAATTTTCTTTTCCTGTACCTTCTCTCCTTAATGGTCCACATAGATCCATATGTACTAACTGGAGAGGTTTTTCTGTTGAAGGTAAGTTTTTAGATTTGAACTGAGTGGGAGTAAGTTTTTCTATATGACAGGGTTTACAAACAGATTCAGATGGCTTTGATATCTTCAAAAGATCCTTTATTGCCCCATTGTTTCTAAGATTGATTATATGATCAAAATTTAGGTGTCCAAGTCTCCTATGCCACAACCAAATTTCATCATACGTGCTTAAGTGACATTCTTCTTTTTCTTCTTTTAACACATAGACATTATTTTCTGTTCTTATACCTTTTACAATCAGTTGTCTTGAAATCAACACCTTTATTTTACAGTCTTTAGAAGTAAAAACAACTTCACATCCTTTGTCACAAACTTGACTGACACTTAGTAGATTATGTTTCAGACCATCTACAAACAACACATCTTGAGCTTTTCCTTTTCCATTACTCAGGCTTACCATTCCTTTACCTTTTATTTTTTCCGGTGCATCATTTCCAAAAGTTGCATTCCCTGATTTGTTTTCACTTAAAGTTAGAAACTTACTTTTGTCTCCAGTCATATGTTTGGAACATCCACTGTCAATATACCAGGGATTGTTTTGTTTTTGGGCTGATAATACTAGTCCACACTTGTCATATGCTTTCTTCTTCCAAACCTTGACATTTTTCAGCAGTGGGGATCAAGTCAGGATTGTATTTCCTTAAGTGACAGTCTGCAACTTTATGTCCATAATTATGATAGTTGTACATTCTGGTTCACTGAATAATAAATCATAATGATTGTTATGCTCATAATTGTTGTTGTGTTTCACCTGTGTCCTTCTCCCAATCATCACATTATTTATAGTCTGTGATTGTTTGTTGCTTGGTTGTGTCAATCTTTGTTGTGGAAGATGGTTATTCATTGAATATATTGATTGTTCATATCTAATCTTAAAGAATAGTTTATAGCTTTGTGACCAAAATTAGAGCAGAAAAAACAATAACCATAGAAAAAATCTTTGTACCTTGAAAAAATCTGTCTTCTTTGAGGAGGTCGACTTCTTTCATGTTGATAATCTTTCTAGTCTACAAATTTAGTTCTGGGGCCTTTTCTTTCATTTCTTCTTGGTGGTTGATTTTCCTTCTTTGTTTCTGCAAAGTGACTGTTGTCAATGTTTGAGGATTTGGCGAACTTGATAGATTATGTATTACTTCGATGATCACTACTTGATCCTTCTTCATATCCCAATCCAGCTTTCAATTTTGAATTTCTTTGCTGATTTAGAATGGAGGTTAATTCTTCTGAGGCTTTAATACTTGGCAGATTTTGGTGATACAATCCTTTAAACTTCTCCATTTCTTTTCTGGTTTTTACTATCTCTTCTTCTAAGGCTTCACACCTGACTTTCTTCTCTGACAATTGTTGTTTTAGTATGTCTTCTATTTTCTTTACCTCTTCTAATTCCACTTTCAGCAGAGCAAAGTCTTCATCGGGTTTTTTACTGTCTTTCTCGAACTGTGTCAACAATTGTTTTTGCTTTCTGTTCTTAATTCCGAGTCTATCAATTTCTTCCAGTGCACTGATCAGTTCTCCTTCCATATCAACCATAGCTTCTTCATCATTATCATCATTGCCTGTGATTTTATTATCATAATCCTCTTTGGCCATAAGCATGAAGTCATTTGCCTTATCTTCACAAAAAGAGTCACTATCAGTGTCTTCTGAGGAATTGTCATTATTTGCAACCAAACTTTTCTTCTGATTATATTTCTTATATTTGTACTTCTTTTCATCATCAGAGTTCTGGTCCTTTTTCTGATGGGGACACTTAGATGCAAAATGACCTATCTTACCACAGTTAAAGCATTTGAAGGGCAACTTCCCTTGATATTTTCTTGATCCTTTCTTTAATATTCTCACAAATTTTTCCCCAATATCATCTAATTATGAATCAGTATTCTTGTCTACTTTAAAAGATGCTTCTTTAGTAATGGATTTATCTTTGCTAATTCTCATTTCATATGTAGTTAAAGTTCCTAGAAGTTGATCAATGGACAAAGTTTTAAGATCATTTAATTCTTCTATTGCAGAGACTTTTGGATTAAATTTATCAGGCAAAGATCTTAAAATCTTCTGAACTAAGAGTGAGTCGTCAAACTTCTCACCAAGACCCTTCATGGCATTTACAAGTTCTTCAACTCTTAAAAAATACTTGCTAATTGTTTCATCTTCATTCATCTTTAGTTGTTCAAATTTCAATCTGTATGTTTGAAGTTTGGCATCTTTTACTTTCTCATTTCCTTCATAACTGCTAATAGGTTTATCCCACATTGCTTTGGCAGTTTCAAGATGCATCGCCTTTACAAACTCAGCTTCAGCAAGTCCATTCAAGATAGCATTCACTCCCTTAGCATTAAAACTAAACTCTAACTTATCGTCCTTGGAGGCTAGCACAACAGGCTTTGTATATCCAGTCTCTACAACATCCCAAACATCAGCACCCAAGGCCATTAAGTATGTTCTCATTCTAGTCTTCTAGAAGGCAAAATTTGTTCCATCAAACAAAGGGGGCATAGAGGATGAAGTCTCTTCATGACTTGTCATGTTTAATCTTACAGATCTACCTTTGAATAAAAGGAACCCACTTTGATACCAATTGTTAAAATTACTAAGGCAACTGAGAGGGGGGATGAATCAGTTGTTACTGTGCTTAAACAATTTTAACAAATAATACATTCTTAATCTTTCTTCAAGTGATCATCAACATTATACAGCATATGAACAATAAAAGTAATGAGCATCAGTCACACATAAGGTATACACAGAGACAGATTTTCACGAGGAAACCCATAAAGGGAGAAAACCTTTTCTTCTTCGAAATGATAGGCAGTCTTTTAAGTTCCGTACATCATCTTTAATTGAGCACCAACTCAATGTGAGGCTGCTACCTCTGTTTTACACGATGTAACTTGTTTGAGGGCACTAAATCACTGGTTTCTCTAGCACCCACTAGAAGGAAGTACCAACTCCCTTAATGTTCCAACACCAACTGGATAGAAGCACCAACATCTAGTTACACAAGCTCCAACCTGTATAATAGAGAACACTTGTTCTCCCTTGCACCACCCTGCCACCCTGGTTTCTTTGGCTGCAACCAGATGGAAGCTACAAATCCTTGTGTTCAATCTCCCACTTGAACTTCTGAAGACAACAATCCTCCCTAGCACCTCCCAACCAACCTGGAATATAAATGAATAAATAGACAACAAACTACATAGATAAATCGATTCTTACCACTTCTTCTCTATTCTGTAAATCTGGTATTCTTCTAATTGTTCTACAATTCTTCTCTTCCTTTGTTTATTCTGCAATTTTGCTCTTCTTCAACTTATTCTGTCATTCTGCTCCGTTTCAAGTATTTTCTCCATCTGTTACTCTTCTCTGAGTTTTATATCACACTGCACACATTTTTCAGTCTCATACAGCACATATTTTCAGTCTCACACTATGCATCCTGTGATTTTCCCTTTCTTATAGTTTAATTCATTTTTCGTCCAGAACCACCAACAATGCACAGTCTGTCTCTTTTTCCTTTATGCACAACACCCACAGCATTTACACTTTGCATCTTCTTCGGCAAAAGAAAACCGTCTAAGAAACTAAAACGCCAATCGATCATAAATCATGAATTAGTTTTGCTAACTGATTCGTAACTGATGAATTAACTGTGAGAGAGAACAATAGACCTCCGATCATATTCAAGTTTATCTTCACCATTGGATGAACTTTATTAATCTTTCCTTTAAATTGGGTTTCGACATTTCAGCATTCATGTGGCCAAGTGTCTCGACACTTCATGTCATGATCTCTGAAACTCTGATACATAGCTTTTCTGTTCTAGATCCTTCCTCTATATGACCATGGCCCTGACCATGCACTTATGCATAAAGTGCTTTTTGTGAATTCGCATTTCGTGAATCTGGAGATGAGGCATCTCGACTCTCCAAGTCACAATCCTTGAAACTCTGAAATGGAGCTTATCTGAACCGACTCTTTCCCTTCTCGTGACCACTAGTGGTGACCATAGGTTTTGCCCAAAAGGTGCTTCATATTTCACAAGTTTATAAACTTCATCGAGTGTGATCGACAGTTGAAATCTCCATAGATCCGATGGTCCAGTTCTTATCACGATCTCGCATTTCATGAGCTTCCACACCATGCTCTATTGACTTCAAGTCAGCGACTTGTCCTATGATTCAACGGTCCAGATCTAATCTTAATTCAATGGCTCATATCATATCGCAATTTCGCATATCGTGATTTCAGCGTTTATGTTTCTTGCCTCTCCAAGTCACGATTCGCAACACTCCGAAATAGAGTCGGATCAATGGTCCATATCACACCTTGATCTGACGGCTGCAATTAAATCGTGATTTCACATATCACGCTTTCGATGGTTATGTTTCTTGCCTCTCCAAGTCGTAATTCATGAAACTCTGAAATGGAGGTGGATCAACGGTCCAGACCACACCTTGATCTGACAGCTGTGATTAAATCGCGATTTCGCATATCACGATTTTGATGGTTATGTATCTTAGCTCTCCAAGTCGTGATAGGTGAAGCTCCAAGATGGAGCTCATATCAACGGTCCAGAACAAACCTCAAACTAACGGCTAAGATAGTTTCGCGATTTTGCATATCACGAATTTAAGAGGTTAGGGAACCCCGTTCCTTTAACTTTCCAGTCAACGACATGATGATATTTCACCACGTGTCCTACCTGAAGATGGACGGTCCTCCTTCTTTCAGGATTTTGTGAGCCCGTTTCTCCTTGCACTTTAATGAACGTGCAGGTTCTTCATGATCCAATGATGGTTGAGTCTAGCGCTCAGATCTGATGTCTGAGATCTGTCCTCTTCTACGCATTCTTCTTGTCTACTAATAGATCTGACGGTCCTCCTTCTTTTGGGAATTTTGAATGGGATCCAATGATCAGAAATGCTTCTCCTCCCGAGCTTACTTTGATCCGCTTACTCTGGTCTTGCCATCGATGATCTGCCAACAATCCTCTACACTATCTCTTCTGAGCTTATTCAAATATTTTCTACAGTGTCTTCTCATAATGCCCATCTATTACATACTTTCTGTACTCATGCCATCTTCACTGTTGTACTTTCCATCAATGACAAGTATACAAGCATGTGTTGTCTGTTAAATATTTTCCAACATAACTTTCATGGTTGTTCATGTTTCTGTTATTAGCTCCGCAATTCATGGCCTTATGTCCAAAATTGTTACATGAATAACATAAACCAAGAACGATAGTTTGATACATGGGAGATGGAGATATTCTAAAATGAGTTACTCTTTTGAACCCTTGTTCTTCTTGAGGCCTTCATGTTTCTTACTCTCGTTCATTTTGAAATATGAATCTTTTGGGTGAAGGAGTGTCTCTGTAATCTTCCTTGTAAAACTTCTTGTCTCCTCTAACTATATTTGCATAGATTATTTGTTTTGTTTCTTGATCTGTTGTTTTGTAGCTTGATCCATTTTCTGTCATAATTTGGCTTTTGACTGCTAATAATATCGTCCAAAATTTTTGAGTTGTTTTGCATGATTTTCGTTTGAAGGTCTTTTCTCAATGTCACAATCTCTGCTTCCAAACTTTGAATGATATTGTCTTTTTCTTCCAACCATTCTTTCAGTGTTTCTTCAATTATTTTGTCTTCTTCAACTTGGATTTTTAATTTACTAATTATTTGTTCTAGTTCTTCAGAGTTTAAATTTTGAGTTTCCTCTTTTCTTTTCAGTTATTCTTGTAGTTACTTGTTTTTCTTCTTTTCCTTTTTTATAACTTCTATGAATCTGGACAAATCTTCTTTGTAGTCAAAATATGCATCTTCATATTCTTCTTCAGTGCCTTCTTCATCAGAATCTTCTACTTCCATGAATAGAACCCTTTTTGTATCACTTTCACTAACTTCATCTTTGTCTGATGAGGTGTTTTCTTCTTTGGTACGAAATCTTTTCTTGAAAAAACTATTTTTGGTCATTTTTCCTTTGTATATTTGTTTTCTATTTGAATCATCTTCTTCATTCCTTTCCATTTTCTTATGGGGACATCTTTTAGAGAAATGACCAATACCATCACAATTAAAAAAAATCAATGGAAGCTTACCTTTATATTTTCCATCAGTTCTTGTTTTCAGTTTTCTGACAAAGTTGGTTACTTCTTCATCATATTTTGAGATGTCATTGTTGTTCCTATCTGAATTTTCCTTTTGCTTGCCCTTTTTCTTTGAATTCTTGGATTCTTTGAACACTAATTCTTTTGTAAATGGATTCTCTTGTTCAGTTCTCATATCATATGTTGTGAATATTCCATGTAGTTCATCCATGCTTATTGAATCTAGATATGTTCTCTCTTCTAGTGTTGATATATTAGGATCAAATATCATTGGAAGATATCTTAGTACCTTTTGAAGAATTATATATTCATCAACTTCTTCTCCCAATCCTCTAATTGCATTCATTGTTTCATCAACTCGTAAAAAGTAAGTTGCAATATTCTCATCTTCCTTCATCTTCAACTATTCAAATTAACCTCTGTAAGTTTGAATCTTTAATGTCGTGAATTTTGTGTCTCCTTCATAAACATTATAAATTTTGTCACAAATATCCTTTGTGGAGCTGTAATGCACAACTTTGACATATAATGAATCAACCAAGCCATTGAGGAGGGCATTTTTGGATTTTGAATTATTTAGAATGAGCGTCCTTCCATTTTCATTTGTTGGAGGAATGACATGTTATTTATATCCATATAAAATCGATTGCCAAACCTCAAATCCCTATGCTTGTACATATGTTTTCATCCTTCTTCTCCAGAATTCATATTTCTATCCATCAAACTGTGGTATTCCATTTTTATACATATTGTTTCTCTCTATGATCTACCTTTCAACGGTTAAACTTGTTTCTGAAGGAACCTTCTTTGATACCAATTGTTGGATTACTAAGAGGGGGGGTGAATTAGTAATAGAGATTTTTAATCCTTTTTAACCACAATATATAAGTGTTGTTTATATTTATGATCAATTTACCATTACCATTAAGAAAGTGCACAATAAATGAACCATGAACAATGAGAAATCATACACATACACAATACATCAATATTTTTACGTGGAAACCCAATGTAGGAGAAAACCACAAAATTCTTTTTCTTATATGTCTTTAATAATTAAATTCATTGGAAGAACCAACTTCCTTTTCTTTCCAAATGCAACTGGAAGGAGGCTCCAATCCCCTATATTTTCAAGCTACAACCTAAATGAAGCTCCAACTCCCCAATTCTCTGGATACAATCAAAAGGAAGATACAACCCCCTATGTTCTTCGACTACAACCGGAAGGTGGCTACAACCACCTATCCTTGCCCCATCTAACCTCCTTGAAATATAAGTGTCAAATGATGAAACCACAACCACACTGTGACTATGCGATATACCATTGTAAACATGTACCAATCTGTGTCAACAACCTGTAACCAACCTGTACCAAATGCTTGTAATAAACAGGTACCAGAAATCATCCGGTACCAACAAATACCAGCAGGTATGTGATCTGTATATGTTGCGGCTCACTTATGTATGTGACCTTTCTATACTGGAACCTACATATGTATGCAACCTATCTATATTATATCTTGTGTAAACCTTTATAAAGATATACACTTTGTTGCCTCTATCACATCAACCTGTAACCTCTCACTGTGTCCAATATGTAGTCGTTCCCTATGCATAAATCATCATGCATGTACCTTAACCAACTGCATCTATGTATCTCTAGTCATGTGCCATACATGTGTATACAATCATGATCAAGTGTAGTAACCCTCACATGGACTAGACATCAAACCCTCCCTGATATGTAATCTCAAACTACACCAACAACTTCACCAACACATCACAACCAAAAAACACCTCAACCATGTACCAAGAAATACAAGAAATGCCTCAACTCTCAACCTAGCAAGATGTAATAATAATGAATAACGAAAACAACAATGCTGTATTTTTGTAGATCTAGCTCATACAATTAGTGCCATACAACCAACAACCTCTCTAGGGAAAATTCTCAAACTCCCATAACCATATCTCATGTAGACAAAAATATCCAACTATACATAAGAATATGAAATACCATTTGAACCTATAGATAGATCTAAAGTACCTGATCATTGTAGACCTACCTGGGAACTTTCTTGCAGACTCTAAGAACCCCACACTCTCAAAAACTCAAGATTTCATTCATTTTCCAACTGTACGCACCCTTCTTCACTATGGAACCACATATGTATGTGACCTCTTCCACTGCAGCCCATGTACACCTCAAAAAGTAGGGTTTTTTTTGTATTTATGCAACTCTGAAACTTTCGTTTTCAACCTTTCTTGCTACCACAAAATTGTGTAACTTCAAATGTAGAAACCTTACAAAACAATAGATATTCAATGTGCTCAATAGGTGCTAATGGGAGACCCTTTCTCTCTTATTTATACTCTCCAAGTAGCTTCCTATAGAGTTACCTTCTAACAACTTAACCTGACTTGCTTCTTTTAGGGCTAACCCACTTCTAACCACCTATCCACTTATAACCACTTTATCCACAAATAGTAAACTCACCACTTCTAGTTTCAACTAATTTATTTTTAATTATTTTCTTTTTGGAACAACTTAACTCATGATTAACTCATAGTTACAACCACTTTGACTAGTAAACTTCTTTTAGGAGCTTCTAGAATAAATTGACTTCTTTGACCTTCTAGGGGCTTCTAGATAACTCATGAGGATTATCCAACTTCATAAGGACATAACTCTCTAACCGTGAGGAGTTATGTGGCATTCCACATATCACTCGAAATGGCACGACATGTAATATCCATATAGAATATTGTTATCTATAAATATATTGATCTTCATACCTTTATACATTAATAAAACTTGATTTCCTTAACCATAATCTTGGGGTTACTATAATTTTCTAACGAACTTGCTTCAAGGGTTGAAATCAATGAAAACCATCCCAATTAATAAACAACCCGAGGTATTCCCACCTACTATGATTTCTTTGATCTCTTCCAAGCAATGCAAGAAGGTCATCTCTCAAACTGGGAAGTGTTTCTTTTCAGGATTTGTGCTGAAAGTGAGAAAAAGGTTGCAGCCACATCCATGGCCTCTGTGATAGGTATTTCCATGCAATAGAAGCAAGTGGATAAGGTCATGGAAGAATAAAAAAACATCTTATCCTCACCCACTGGAGTACCTCTACATTGTCAAGTCAAGCACTCAATCTCTCTAACCCCCAATGCATCGCTACCCAATGGGTCAGTCTATCATCACTCTCTGTTAGAAAATAACGAAATCAAGTGTTAGATCCAAGAGTTGGTTGAAAAGGCACACATCCGAACAAGATCGTCACCTTGTGGAAGTCCAATTGTGCTTGTTCAGAAGAAATATGGGACCTCGCAACTCTGCATTGATTATCAGGTCCTAAATAAAATCACAGTCAGGAACTGGTACCCAATTCACCAAAATGACGATCTCCTTGGCCATATAAATGGAGCCAAATACATGAGTAAGATTCATCTGAAGTTTGACTACCACCAGGTCCCAATAGAGTAGACTGATGTATGAAATATTTCCTTAAAGTACAAAGAAGGTGTTTTCGAATGGTTGGTTATGCCCTTTGGCTTGACAAATTCCCTAATAACTTTCATGAGGATGATGGATGATATCTTGCTTCCTTTCATCAATCATTTTGTGGTGGTGTATTTGGATGACATCCTCGTCTTCAACAAGATTTGGGAGAAACACTTGTAGCATATTCCGTAGCTTCTGCACACTTTGTGGCAACACAAGCTATATGCAAATTTGGAATAATATTCCTTCGACGTGAACAAGGTCTAGTACCTAGGCTACATTGTTGATGAGAATGGGGTACATGTCGATTCAACCAAGATCTAGGTCATCCATTATTGGCCAGCCCCATACACATTCACTAAGATTTGGAGCTTCTTAGGCCTTGCCAATTTATATCGTAGGTTCGTGTTTGGATTCTCCCACATTGCATGGGCCCTTAGTCGAGTGATGAGGGGTGGTGGCAAGGAAAAATTCATGTGGGGCCAGTCACAACATAAAGTGTTTGATTATTTGAAGTAGTGCTTGTGCTCAGCCTCGATTTTCTCATTACCCAACTTACAAAATCCTTTTGATATTGAGAAAGATGCTTCAGACTATGTTGTGGGAACAATTATCACTCAACATGGACATCCCATGTCCTATCATAGTGAGACGCTATCAAATAATGTTCGTAAGTACCCCACTTATGAAAAAGAAATGTACTTTAGTATACAAGCCTACCACCAGTGGAGGCATTACATTCTCGGGAAGGAGACAGTTATCCACACTGATCATAAGCCTCTACAGTTCATGCAGACACAAGGAAAATTGTAGAATGACTTCCATTAGAAGTGTCCACATAATTGCAGTAGTTCCATGTCAACATCAAGTATAATACAGGGAGCACCAACCACATCGCTGACTACCTCAGTAGACATCTAGTTGAAGCACTAACCACAGTGCTATACTCCTGAGGACATGAGACCTTTGAATGGCCCCAACTCCATGAGAAATATCTTGACTTCACCACTACCTACCATATGTTGGACACAACCACAACTGTCATTGATTTACATCTTCAGGATGGGTTGTTGTTCCATTTGGGAAATCTTTGCATCCCATCAAGGGAGTGAATGAATCTCATTTGGGAATCTCACTACAATCAAGTGGCAAGACACTTCGGTGTATAAAATACAGTGGCAGTGTTGCAACAATATTTTTGTTGGCAGAAACTTTGACAGGATGTTAGAAAGTATATCAGGTCTTGCATGGCCTGCACCATTGTCGAACCGGCCATTAATAAACAAGGAATGTACACCCCTCTTCCTAGTCCTGATGGGCCCTGGGAATCCATATCGATGGACTACATGCCAAACCTTCCATCAACCAAGTAGGGAAATGACTATGTTTTCATGGTTGTTGATCGATTTTCCAAGATGGGGATTTTGGCCTCCTCAAGAAGAGAATCACAATAGAGGAAACTTTCAATATATTATTCAAATGAGTGTGGGTACATTTTTGGATACCACAAACCATCATATTATATCGATATTCAGTTCCTCAGAAAATTTTGATCAATCCTCTAGTCACGGATGTACACCAAGCTCACTAAATCCATGGCCTTCCACCCCTAAACAGATGGCCAAACCATGTTCGTCAACAGGATGATCATGCATATATTGAACATGTACAATTCCAATCATATGCACACATGGGATGAGATTCTTCCCTATGTTCAACACAGTTACAACAGATCCATACATAGCTCAACTGACCATAACCCCTTTTAGGTGGGGTTGGGATACCACCCCTTGCGTCCACACAAGAAGAATCGTCCCATGCTCAAACTGAAGCTGACAAAGATACCCAGATAATTGAATGAATCCATCACATCCACCAATAGGTTTATGATATTTTTCATAATTCCAATGCCAAGTACAAGCAACGCTATGATCAACACTGGGTTCCCCACAAGTTTCAGGTGGGCGATAAATTTTGGTCACATTTGCAGAACGAAAACCTTATAGGACCCCATTAGAAGCTTCATCCACTCTGCTATTGACCTTACACCAATGCCAAGGTTGTGGGTGATAATTATTTTGAGCTCAACATTCCCCCCTTGCTTGGCTTGCAACTCATGTTTAATGTGGACCTCCTTCGGCCATATTTTCCACCATTATTGGACACCTCAAATATATAATAACAATAGACAACAAAAAATCTCAACCCTAAATTCATGTAACAGGAATCCACTGATTATATCGTGGACATACAGGTCAAAGGTACTCGCCAATATAAGCTTCAACTTTATCATGTTGTCAAAGCGGGGCAACTCCTACACCAAGGCAAGTGGATCACCTAGGGCCAAATTCAGCAGGAATTTCCTCATCTGATGGGGGAACTCAACAAAATGGATACCATTTCTTCCTAAGGAGGGAGGATTGATCCAAGTTTATATCGGTGGCCACCCACCTCTTCCAACTGGCTCACATATAGTTTTCATCTTCACAGTTTTTTCTAGCTTTTCAGATCCTAAACTATTGGGGCCGTTTTGAGGCCCCAAATATTTTTGGGGGATCACCACAATCACACTAGAGAATACATCATGGTGTGATGGAAAATGTGTATTCCTTGAATAGTCATTTCTAACGAGATATCGTGCTCCTAAAATGAAGATCGTATGCAAAAGTTATGACCCCGGGAAGTCAATGTACCAACTTACCCCATCAGAGCCCACATGACTTTTGGTGCTTCATCTCCTAGGGTTAGGTTTTTGGATGTCTAGGGTTTTTTTATTTCTTATTGATGCTAAAAATGGATGGAGGCCTCATTTTAATGTGCTTGATTGAATGCACGTAGCTGCCACATCTCTTCTCAGAGATTAGCTACCACAATTCAAGCAAGATTGTTTCATTTTGCATTTTATAGTTTCAACATATTTCTTTATTAAATAGAAGTTAAGTTTCACTATATCTTTGTTATTGTTCTCTGTATATATGTGTTAATGTTATATATATTTGTTTCATTCCATTCTGTTCATAAATCTGGATCTAATATCGCACTAAAAGTGAATTCTCCAAGATGGTGGGTTGTGCATAAGGACAAAATTGAGGATTTGTAGTAATGTAGAAGGTTATTACATGTCAGATTTGGAGAAAGAAATGAATTTATTGCATGGAAATATATAGGGTTGAGGTTTCCTACAGAACATGTTACGTAGTGCATTGCGACATGGAGATCAGTACTGAAGCAATAATGGATGCACTTTTTTATACACACTCTAGATACAATTACGATGAATTGGTACTTAGAGGTGGAAGTGTGCAAATAGAAAGTAGATTGGGAAGAGTTAAATCATAACTTCAAAGTTACTTTCGGTTTTGAAGATGAGGTCCCTTCAATAGACACATCTCTGCAAGTTATTAAGGACAAGATATTTTCATCATAAGTCTCGATAGAACTAGTACCTGTATGTAGCACACATAAATATTCTATGATAGTTCGAGAAGTTATGGAATGGTATGTTGTCGCTGGAGAAGACCAGGAGGATGAAGATCCAAGAAATTTACAACAGAAATTGAAGGAGAATGTGCAATAGAAGGTATAGAACTTGATTTTTTTGTATATGCAAGACACTAAGAATGCGCAAAGTAAATATTGGTACAAAGGATAATCCCAAATTTTTGAACATAGGAGATTACTTGAGTGAAGAGACTGTTGAAAAGATTGTTGATTTACTGTGTGAATATTAGGATCGGTTTCCAACTACATTTCCATAGATGAAAGGGATTATTGGAGAGTTAGGAGAGATGAAGAACCTTTTGAAACCAAATGCTAAGCTAGTTAAGAAGAGACCATATCAACTGAACACGGTATATAAGAAAAAGGTGAAAGCAGATATAGACAAGATGTTGGAAGTGGGAATTATTGAACTTGTCGCAGAGTCAGAGTGGATTAGTCTGATGGTGGATCGGGATAAAAAGATAGGAGGAATCAAAATTTGTGTAGATTTAAGGAAATTGAATGATGCTTTCCTACACGATCCATTTCCTACTCCATTTACAAATGAAGTCTTGGAGAATGTATGAGGACATGAATCCTACTCGTTCACTAATGGATTTTCAAGGTATCATCATATTAATATTGTGATGGAAGATAGACATAAGACTACATTTGTGACAGAATGGGGAGGTTACCATTACACAAGTATTCCTTTTGGAATGAAGAATGCACCACTATTATTCTCTAGAGTGGTTATAACATCATTTAAAGAGTTTATTCATAAGTTCATGGAAGTATACTTAGATGACTGGACAATGTTTAGTTTGTTGAAATAACATTTCCAAACTATGTGCTTGATGTTAGACAGATGTAGGTAATTCTAGATATCTTTAAACTTAAAGAAGTGCATTTTCTGCACTCTGTTTGGTATTTTGGTGTGCCATGTAGTATGTAAACAATGACTATTGGTTGATCTTGTGAAGATTGTGGTAATTGTTGAGTTTCCACCATCTACTTCAGTTCCACAGTTACAAACAATGTTGGTTCATATAGGGTATTATAGGAAGTTCATTAGGGGATATGCGCAGATCACAGCTCCGTTAGAAAATTTGTTGAAGAATAAAGTGAAATTTCAATGGAACGAGGAATTCCAGAAGTGTTTGGATATGTTGAAGAAGAAGTTAGTTACTGCATCGATTTTGATATTTACAGATTGGAAGGAGTTCCACGTTCATGTGGATGTGTCATCTGTAGCATTAGGTGTCGTTCTAGCAAATCCATGAGAAGTATATTTAGATCACCCCATTGTATTTTCTAGCAACAAATTGTCAACTACAAAATGAAATTATACTACTACAGAATGCGAAGGATTTGAAATGGTATATGCACTACAAAAATTTAGACATTATTTCCTAGGTTCACACTTCAAAATGTACATAGATCATTTTGCGTTGAGATACCTATTCAATAATCCAATGTTGGGGGGGAATATATGCAAAGAGATACTACTATTTCATGAATATGACTTTGAAGTAATTGTGAAGCAAGGAAAGTTAAACTCGAGATTGGATCATTTGTTGTGCATACTATCAGGAAAATATGCAGGAAATTTGGATGGCAGTCTGTCAGATGCACACTTGTTTTCAGTACAGATGGTTGATGACTATTTTGTAGATATAGTCCATTTCTTGAGCAAAGGAGTAGCCCCACCTGATTTTACAGTTGCCCAGAAGAAGCAGTTAGTAGTAAAGGCAGTAAAATACCAACTTATAGAAAGAAAGTTTTACAAGTTAGGCACAGAATGTTAAGAACCAAATACTGAATACAAAAGCACCACAATAGATATACAAAACGAAATATGCAAAATCTCCTTTATTACCATCAAACCCTTGAGGTAGGGAAACACCATACAATGGATCATATTATGGAAGGGATCCTCTCCTGTTCACTTGCCTCTTCGAGGGGGAATCCTCCTATTGAGCTATTTCTCCAAATACAATACTTCTCTTCATGTCTCATTACATTTCTTGAATCCCTTTATATAGTGCTACCATCACCTAAGAACATTCTAGAGGAGGAATCTTCTAGAAGTAGAACCTTCTAAGAAGTCCTCTTACATTTATTATATCTAATTACCCATTTATTATATCTAACTACCATAGTGGGCCTTATTTAATAATATAGTGGACCTAGTCAACCTTACATTGAATGACCTCCACTATTATCACTATGGGCCCTCTGCCCCCCCCCCCACTACCTCTCTAGCTACCTTACATTCCATCCCCCTTATGAAAGTGTTGTCCTCAACGTTTGATGTACAACCATATGCCAGGGTCCCATGGATAATTGTGGACCATAATGCTGAAGAAGACTGAAGAACAAAGGTCCCATGTAGAAAGGAAATCCACCATGCTGAAGTAGTCCAACCACCATTGTAAGCCTGGGTCCCATGTCCAAGTGCTCATGTGAACTCCCTGTGGAAGATTTTGGAACCCAATAACCAGCTCCAAATGATGCTCCAAAGACTGACACCTATCATGTGGATCCAAATAAGAAGATCCATCCACATAGTGGAAAAGGGTCGTAGTAGAATCTGGAAGGAATAATACCACTGTAGAATATGCAGACTAAACACTGGTAACTAGCTCATGATGTGGAACATTGATGTTCTCTACAGAAGGTGGAGTAGAGTCATCAAATAAAATATGGAAGTGGTTGTCATCCCATAAATGACAACTACCCACATACCAATCATCACAATCATCCTGAAAATCATACCAAGCATATATTTCTTAATTATATTCATCCTTGATGATGTATACCATAATAAATCTCTCCTGCATGCTATCCAATGAACTACGAAGACTATTATTGAGGTCATCTGCAAGGTCATGAAATTTGTCATGCAATGTGTCACACAATGTGTCATACAATTGAGATTTGAATGCTTGAAGAATTTATTTGAGGTTTTGAGAAGAAATATCCATATGATCACCCTATGAACCCTTCAGTCCCACAGTTGTCACGAAAAAACCCAAAAAAATAGAACAATAAGTTACAACAGAAAATCGCGGTTTTTTTCTGAAAAAAAACCCTAAAACACTGTTGAATTTAAAATGTTCATAACTTCACTTCCCGGACTCCGTTTCGGCTGAGTTTTTTTTTTAAATTGGGTGAAATTGTGAGAGGAACTCAGATCTATAATTTTTTTGAGAAAATTCAGCCTCCAGCGGCTACA
The DNA here is from genome assembly GCA_009831015.1 of Picea engelmannii. Lineage (NCBI taxonomy): Eukaryota > Viridiplantae > Streptophyta > Pinopsida > Pinales > Pinaceae > Picea > Picea engelmannii. The sequence goes on from ML777150.1 coordinate 293,696, forward strand.
GAAATAAAAACAAATCATGTCGTCGTCCGTGGAAAAAACCCTGAAAATTTGCAGATTTTAAAACTTCAATATCTTGACCTTCTGGACTCCATTTCGGATGATTTTGTTTTTCAAATTGGGTGTTTTTCTTAGAGGAAATCATATATACAACCTGTTTATGCAATTTTTTCACATAAATATACCAAAAAGTTCTGGAATGTCGCGGTCCTCTTTTTTCTTCTCCGAAAAAAATCTGCAAAAATAAAAAATATTTGCCCACAATGTCTATCAAGGAAAGTGGTCTGATACCACTTGTTAAGAACCAAATACTGAATAAAAAATAACCACAATAGATATAAAATAACAATATGAAAAATCTTCTTTATTACCATCAAACCCTTGAGATAGGGAAACACCATACAATACTTCTCTTCATGTCTCATTACATTGTTTGAATCCCTTTATATAGTGCTACGATCACCTAAGAACATTCTAGAGGAGGAATCTTCTAGAAGTAGAACCTTCTAAGAAGTCCTCTTACATTTATTATATCTAATTACCCATTTATTATATCTAACTACCATAGTGGGTCTTATTTAATATTATAGTGGACCTAGTCCACCTTACATTCAATGACCTCCA
>ML777150.1:305781-331290 GCA_009831015.1 Picea engelmannii
ATGGTGTATTGTGGTGTATTGGTGTAACTCTTATACTATTGTTCATTTCTCATTGGATATAATTGAATGGTTTAAGTATAAGTTGGAAAAGGTTTTTAAAATTGTACTTGATACTGATTCACCCCCCTCTCAGTATCAACAAGATCTAATGTCCAGTGCGAAGCTCAAATTTGTGGCTTAGTGCAAAGGAGTAACTGAATGTAAGAGATTGACAAATAATAAAGAGGCAAAGCGGTGGTGGACGTAGCCCCACACTGGGGTGAACCACGTACATCTAGTGTCTTATGGTTTTCTTTGTGCAATGATTATATCTGTTATGTTTTTCTTAGTGCTTAGATTAGATATGTGATGGACATGTAGGTGTTGCTTTAATGCTTTTCTTATATTAGAATGCTAGATCTGATTCAGAGTGTTAAGTGCTAAGTGGTTGAAGTTGTTAATCTTTGTTGTTACTGTGTTAGATCTACCTTAGATATGTTCTGCAATGTTCAACAGTGAATGAACTAATCTATGTCACTTCCTAAGCATTAACAGAATACCTTGAGAAGTGTTATTATCACAGATATGTGTCCTAGCTTGGTTACAGACACCTGCATCCTGTAACCCCTGCAACTTCTACCTCGGGTGATACTTCGCCTGCCTTATAGGTGTTTCTAAAGGGGAAGGTAATCAGGGTTTTGTTGGTGTGTTGTTAAGCATTTAACCCTAGGTCTGCCCCTATGCCAACAAATGGTCACAGCCATGGATTAAGGGGCTTGCGCAGTCCACTGTGTTGAATGTGATGAAGATCCTGCATTTTGGCCGCCACCAGGAAGTTAACGCTTTCTTTAACCTCCTCCTGTCATGATATCATTGCGGATACATGTGGCTCAAAGGAAGGATTAATGTGGATCCGACGATGATCCAGTGGATCACAGGCTTGAGTGTGAAGGGACCTGTCCCTCAACAGTTTTATCCAAGGAAGGCTTCAAATCATTCCTTGGCACAACGCATCAAGGAAGCTTACGAGGAAGTCAAAAAAGGAAATTGAGGTTACAAGGTAGCCTCTATACCATATGGTGTAGTGCGCCTTAATATCCAACTCATAGATGACAAGCTCATAAGAAAGAATTTCCCCACACAGGTCACCGACTTTGTGGTGGACCTCGCAGGAAAATGTGCAGAGGGCATGCAGATGAACTGGGAGAACTACCTCGTCAATGAGATGGAGAAGGATTTACGCGAAGCCCGGGACTTGGGATATGAATTCCATTACAGTTGGCTGATCATTTTGATCGCATTTGTCGCTTGGAAAATGATTGAAGGAGCCACCTTCCCACAGATCGAACCCTCAAAGCTATTGGCCGCTCGGTTTTCCATCTTATGGTACACCAATGATATGACGAAGCAGTTGCAGTCCAATGTCGTATTTCATGCATACTATCAGCAATTGAAGGTTGACATTGAATCATTTTTGTGCATGACACCATGTATCTTGCACCAATACTAACCAATACCAAATTTTTGCACAGATCCACATTTCATCTACATCACTACGCATCGAGACAAGAACTAGGAAGAGTCACAGTCGTACTACAAGATAACAGATGAAGACTTGGAGAAGATTACAAAGGAGTGGTCGGAGGAATTTCTCGTACCTATCATTGATGCATAACTCTCTAACACTAACACCATAGGAAGCCCCATAGTCACTCGAGTCGAGCATGTCAGACAGTCCAGTGGGACGAAGAAGAAGAAAAATAAGGAGGAAGTCCAAGATATAGAGACTGATGAAGAGTACAACGCTTCTGAAGATAACGGGTCTATATCGCTCAAAGGAGGAGGAGAAGATTAAGCAGAAGGACAAGGAGGAGGGGATGAAGGAGAAGAGAAAGGAGGAGGTGAAGCTACACCTCCTGAAGACCCCTCCACTAGAATAGTCACACCATAGAAGAGAAAGGTTTCTCCAAAGAAACCTTCATCCAGGAAGCATATGTGCGCTAATAATCCCTAGTTGGAGGCCACGCTCACGAAGGATGATATCAGTTTGGTTCGCGGAGCTATGGAGGACACTTCTAAGGGCATCTTGCAGAGATATGGAGAGAAGTAGGAGGAGATATATGGAAAGATCGAGAGGGAAATGAAGGAAGTACAGAAACTTGTTCGTTTGGTTCGCGCAGTACCTACTACGCCTTCCTCATCACAGATTGCAGAATTGGGGGATGACCCAGCCCAATTGAGAAGACTGGTGGATGCAATAGAGGCTCAACTTCAGAGGGTCTAGGAAGAAAAGGAGAAGGCTACAAAAGCCTTGAAATAGAAGAAAGATGGTGTCCTAGCACAATTAAGTGCAGTGCAGGAAAATGTAGGAGCAGAGGAAAGTGAGAAAGTGAAGCTTCAGGTGAAGCTATGGGAGGAAAAAGCCTAGCTACAAAGAGAAAAGGAGAATTTTCTTGCAGAGTGGGCCATGGTCAAAGAAGCAGTGAGTAAATAATGTCGCTCTATACTAGGCTTGGTACAGGAGGACCAGGATCTAGTCAAATTTCAAGTAGTGAAGCTCTCTGAGATCATCCAGTAGCTTCAAGACAGGATAACAGAATTGGAGACCCAAACAGTACTGAGCACCCCACAGGAGGTGTGTGACCAGAGGGAGGACATCACTAAGAACACACTAATAATGATAAGAAACCTCACCTAAGAATGAAAACATCTAAGGGATAGAAGTGCACATAAATATGAATGCCTCGCCGAGGATCTGTAGCTAAGAAAGTTGGAAGTGAAGTTATAAGAGGCACAACAGCAGGCATAGATGAAGCTGCTCACCATAGTTGAAAGAATGAAGATATCCCAGGAGAAACAAGCGATACAACAACAGATCACTGCCCTCCAGGGAAAGGTAATGGAAGTCACGCAGAAGCTGCAACCTGTAAAGGATGAATCCTATAAGGTGTTCGAAGAGATTGATGGACAGGGCTCACAATTGGATCAAGTGGTTACATCAGTAGAACGACACCTGGAAGGGCCTGTTACAGACCAGACGATCTAGGAGATCGTTGAGCAGGAGGCTCAGGTGAAGAAGCAAGTCGAGGCAGCTTGAGTTAAGCTCGAGGCCTTTGAAGGAGCGTTGTCCACACTTGAGTGACTCGAGATGAGTCATGGGTGAGTGTTGGGGGCTTGTTGGACCTCGACCAAGTTTTGAGGAAACCTTGGTTAGATTTTGACCACTTTTGGACTTTGACACATTGGTCGAGGAAGGAGAACCCAGGCGGAGCTGAGATCATGGATCTCAAATATTTTGCAGGCTATGTGGACCCAGTAAAGAGTTCTTTAGGGTCTTTGTAATGAGTTATGGGATGTCGGCCCATGGGGTTTTCCCATTTTTGGCCCTATTTTAAGGGTTTGTAAAAGTATAAATAAAAGAGGAATGTATGGTAGAAGTAGTAGTATTTTGATCTAAGTGCAAGCAGTTGAATGGCTTTGTGCAAGGGAATGAATGTGTGTTAAGGCTTTGTGGTTGATAGAGAGTGGTTTTGTGCCTTGACCTAGTTTTGGAAGGAGGACCTGGTGCTTAGTGCGCAGATCTCTTGTCTAGTGTGAAGCTCGACTATGGGGCTTAGAACACAGGATTAACTAGATGTAAGAGTTTGGCGAATAATAAAGAGGCGAAGCAATTGGTGGACATAGCCCCACACTGAGGTGAACTACATACATCTAGTGTCTTATGGTTTTCTTTGTGAAATTATTATCTCTATTATGCTTTTCTTAGTTCTTAGATTAGATATGTAATGGACATGTGTTTGTTTCTTTAATGATTTTCTTATATTAGAATGTTATATCCGATTCAGAGTGTTAAGTGCTAAGTGGTTGAAGTGATTAATCTTTGTTGTTACTGTGCTAGATCTACCTTAGATATGTTTTGTGATATTCATAAGGTGAATGAAATAATGTATGTCATTTCCTAAGCATTAACAAAATACCCTTCGAAGTGTTATTATCATAGATCTATGTCCCATCTTGGTTACAAACCCCTGCATCCTGTAACCCCCCCTACCTCTACCTTGGGTGAGACTTCGCATGCCTCGCAGATGTTGCCAAAATGGACAGTAGTTGGGGTTTTGTTGGTGCATTGTTAAGCATTTTACCCTGGGTCTGCCCCTATGCCAATAGTGTAGCACAATCTTGAAGCTTCCATTTGTGATTTCAATTCTTTATTTTTCGGTGACCTCGACTGGAAATTTGTTCCCTGTCAGAATAGGAGGACCTTTGCATGCATCTAATGAAGAGTAGACTTATTTTTTGGCTGACATGTGGTAAGATGCTCCTGAATCTACAATCCAAGCATTGGGATATGAGTTGATAGGAATCAAAGCATGGCTAGAATTACCTTTCTTGGGATTTTGATCTTTTCGCTTCTTTTCTTGGCACCCTCGGGGATGTCATATCCAAGGTTGTTTTGTTGAAGTATTTGGGCCTTTTGATTTATTTGTTTCTGCATACATGTGGATTTTGGATGGAATCTTTTATGGAAGTAAGTACATTTCTCCCCTTTTCTTCCCTTTCCACCTTTGGATCTAGAGGAACCATTTAAGGGTTTTGAGTACCCTTCCTTCTTTGGATTTTCATGTCCCTTCCCTTTGTCTTTTTGTTTATATTTCTGATTTTGGTGACTGCTACCATCTTCCACAACAAGTTCATGTGCCTTTGATCCTTTTATTTTTCCCATATTGACGAGCTTGGTCTACTCTTGTGTCAGAGACTCGATAAAGGCCTCAAGAGAGGGCATGGTCCAGGTCGCTCCAGAGGAGATTCTAGCTGAATGAAATGTGGATACAAACACTAATCATTCCACCCAAGTTTGGAGAGAATGGTAAGAACCATTTGTTTCTCCTCCTTATATTTATTAACCTCGCAAGCCTTGAGTTGCAACAACAAATCCTTATATTTGGTAAAGAAATCTTGGAGATTGTTGAAGTTTTTTGGATCCAAAGTGAGCAATTCTACCTTGATAATGTGTCCCCTCATCTCATCCTATTTTCCAAAAATCCCTTCCATGGTGTTCAAAGATTCATTGGGGCTTTTACAGGAAGATATGTGAAAGAGGAGTTCAGGAGAAATGAGACTGCAAATAGTTCCAAACGCTTCATCCAATAGATTCAGATACTTATATTTTTCTATGATTGATGTGGGTTCAGCCTATGTGTTCATGGTTAACCTATATTATCATGTTCTTTGAAGATGCACTATCATCTTCTCCTTCCATGCAAATAAATTGTACGATGTAAGAATGAATTATTTTGGAAATTCCATTTTTCTGTTGTCTTCAATCTTCGATACCTACAAAAAGAATTTGGTGTGTGTTTTTCCTAGCAATTTGTTGGCTCTGATACCATGTAAACTTGTTGAACCTGCACAAAACATATCTAGCTAGAAAATGACATACATAGTTTACAGAGAAAATATGATAAAAGAGAAAAATGAGAGAAAGAATGGAAGAATTCTCATTAACCAAATGAATCAATGATAATTTACACATGATATATTATCTATAACTCAACTAATATGCAATGGAGGAGAACAAATGCACCATAGTGTTGGTCTAGAGTGATTTGGACACACACCGACAGTTACAGGAGTAAATTGCCACCTAGTCATTGTTAACTAGTCTCTGGGTATTCACTTAACTGACTAAAACAGAGTGAAGTGAGGAGGAGATCAGGGAATCCTGGGTAATGTGTTAGTCTAGTGATAATCCAAAGGACAATGCACATTAGTTGGTTATTATCCCAATGTTTCATAGTGATGATCCCAATGTGGCATAGAGACTCCACTTAACTGATCAAACTGAAGTGTGAATTGAAGAGAATATTCTCCTAGAATGTAGAAAAAAGAATATTCTCCCTAAACTATAGGAGACTGAATAATGAATAATAAACATAGGGAAAAATGTAGGAAAAATAAATCCTAGGTGTGTGTGAAGTATCTCCAACAAATATTTATAGGGAAATATGATTCCACAAGAGAGGGGGGAAACCAAGGAGCTAAGTCTTTATGATTTGTTTTAATTAACTATCACCCATGTTGTGGTGGGGGGCGTATGAGTCTTGTGGAGAGACCATGTTGGCCTTGGAGCACCTGGATACTTAAGCATGTTCTTTATTTTCTTGGGATTTTATTTCATTCATGCATTTTGGGGGGTTGGTTGAGGAAAGGAAATGCTTAGGAACATTAGCCATGGTTGGTTGGTTGTGAGATTTATTGGTGTATTCCAATCATGAATTAATTCCTGAGTGCATGGATGCATTGGAATTTTGATAAACCCTGTCACAACTGTGAATCCTAAGAGTTTCGACATTAATATTCTTAACCAGATGCACTAGAGCCCAGGAAGGAGGTGGGAATCCTGAGGGAATGTGTGGCAGTGAAGGGGGTTCATTCTCTTGGATTGTGCGGAATGGAAGAAGAGAGATGGTGAAATTTGGATTGTTGTGTGTTGAGAAACCTTTGAGCTATTGAGTGTTGACTGGTCTAGGAAACTAAGTGTCACTATGGAACATGTCCTTGTAGATTCATAGCCTTGGGTCGGGGGTGACCTGTTGTTGAAGCTTAGAACAACAGTGTCTAAGGTTGGGTGGAACATCCTTAGTCTGCAACTAGTTGGTGATTTGTTTTTGTAAAGATAAGTGATCTATGTCAAGTGACTCTTTTCTTACATAATTATTTCCAAATTGTGTTGATTATTATCTCTAAGATATGTATTAATAATGTGCCCACTTTTTGGTTATTTACGTTCATGAAATATTGTTTATTCCTTCATAGTTTAATATGAATATTGATGACTGAATGTGTTATTTCATGTCTCTTTATTTAGTTGTTTGGCATCATATATTTAAAATCAATTCAAGAAGGGAATTCTGGAAGTAGTGTGGCTTAGCCTTGGTAGTTGGGTATGTTACAGATTGATATAAGAGCATCTTGAAGGAGGTTATGGAAGTAGCATGGATCAACCTTGGTGGTTGGTTACATTACATATTTGTATCAGAGTGGTTGGTTTATAATATTGAGCCTTCAAGGGGCTTTCTAAATGACAGGACAAAAGTTCTTAAAGTAAAATTAATTAAATTTCTATGTAAATCATCGAGGAAAGAATATTGTGGTTTAACAATGTCAAATTATCCATTGAAAATCATGTTTAAGAGACCCTCCATGGCTCTGACACCCCAGCGATCTATTCCCTTCATGATTTGGGGAAAAAAATCGATGGATCTACCTTCCGAAGAGACAACACACAAGATTCATGGATCCATTCCACGTATTGATCCCCACCGTAGATATGTGATGAGAGTTATTTCTTTTATCCCACATGCATGGGGAAAATCTCTATTGAACAATTTATAACCTTAAGGTGACTCTATGTTACTTTTGCAAGATAAAGAGAGTCATAGAATCTTGTGGGGGTTGTATGCAATATAAAATTTTGGATATGGTATCCTGGCGGGCTAGTGCCTCTGTGGGTGGACCAGACCAATGTAGAGATCAAGAGAGTATGGATGTTGAGCCTAGTGGGTCAGTGTCCTAGAGGCTTGGTACCTCAATGGGATGATATCAGACCCACAGAAGTTTCCAAACCCGAATTCCTTGTTGACATCTCGGTGGGCCAGTGGGTCGTATTGAATTGAAACATATTGATGGAGTTGGATAGAACTTGAGTTCAATGGGCCTGTGGGTCAATGGCCATGTCAAATTTCATGACATATACCATATAACTACAATGTCAACAACCATAGATTGTGTGTCTCTTAGTTAGCGAATCAGAAGTGGAAAGGTTTCAACACTAAGTGGGAGGATCAAGGAATGAGTCGTATGTGCCTTGAACATCATTGTTAGACCCCAATCATCGAATGAGAGGAACGATAGATCTGAACCATCGATCGTCAAATGTAATCTCAGGAGGGGGTTTGTTGCACCAGACCCCTGTAGTTCCCAAGCCTTTTTTCTTAGTATACATCTTGGTGGCCCTATATCATACCCATATATCCCTGGAATTTCTAGAGCTCATTTCTCATTGATTGATATTTTGATTCTTGATACCCTAGTGGCCCAATGGTCAAATCAAACCGTAGTCACAAACACCAGTGTATGGAAGTTGAGGCCAGTGGGCCAGTGGCCACGTCAATAGCCACATCATTGAAACATGTGTAAGGGGTCCATGTGGAGGTCATGTTAGCTTGAGAGACCTGTGTAGAAGGGGAAATGGAAAATGCCCAAAAACATCAAAAGGGTGTAACTTTTTTCTCCCAGCTCAAAATTAAGAAAACAAATAGTTGTCGAAAATCTCTCGAAAAAATGAATCAATCTATGCACCCAGAAATCGTTCTAAGAAGTAGAGATCACATTAAACTAGGAATAAGATGATTGGTGGCCTTAAGGAAACAAAAAAAATTATATAAATATTTGCAATCCTTTTTTCCATAAATGGGTATACGTGTTTATTCTTTTATCTAACACAATTTATGTTGCATGCACATTTTCTTGCAGAATTAGGGGTATAAACACATCAGTTCAAGATAAAATGCATATTCAAGAAATGGAGGAGGGAGAGGAAGCCTTTAGTCATGAAAGATAATCCAAAGGTCATCATATCAATGTTGGAAATATAGAGACAAAATCTAACGGTCACATAATCATGGTGGAACTAGAAACATTAGTAGAGACTATGATAAGATTGAGAATAGAAGTGAAGAGTTACAAATAAGATAATGAGAATATGATGAAATAAAAAAACAAAAGAAATTACCAAATGATGCAAATCCTAAATCAATTGCAGAGGCAAGCAATGAATGGATCAAGATCAGGACATGGGATAGAAGGAAAAAAGTATGAAAGAAGAGATAGCTATAGAAGATCCAGTCATTCAATAAGTTTTAGTGGAACTCATATATGTTGGGTATGTGTTATATTCTTTGCATGTGTTTGTGTGTGTGGGTGCGTCAGATATGAAAACTGTGTTTGACGATCCCTTCACCTAGAGCTCTACCGTGTGCGCCAGGCACTTTCCTAGGGGGGGACCGGGGGGGCGCAGGTATGCACCCCCCTAGTTACGCGCAGTGTTCGGGGCAGTGCCCTGAATTTTTTTTTGGGCGGTTTTTGCTATTTTTAGTGGATTTGTAAATTAACCCTGGATTAAGGGATTAGGGTTTTGGTATCTACGGAATACCTAAAAACATTGTATATATTGTATGGTGAATGGTGAAATTCGATATAATGAAAATAAGAAAGGTTTTCCTGGTTGAGGGTTTCTGGTATAAAATCTCTATGTACTATGTGTATGAGCCATTGATTAATTTATGTATTGCTTAAGAATCTATATGCATTGCTTTACTTCGCAGGTTTAAAACTTACAATATACATCACTCACCTCCTTACTTCTCAAGGAATTACTATGCATATAGAGACTCTGTAAGCAGTCTAGAAGTTTTTTCTATTAGACATCAAAGAAGAAGACATGAGTTGGAATGTTTTCAAGGAGAACCGAGGAAGCTTAAGGCACCATCCTTTGATGATGAAAGAGAAAGGGAAGATGATGTTGCAGCCTGGCTTCTTGGAATTAGGAAATATTTCAACTACACAACTAATCCTCTAATCTAGAATCCAAAATTCCACTTACCATTTGCATGGAAAAGTTGTTATGTGGTGGGATCAGTTGAAGCAATTTGAGAACATCAATGAGAAAGGGATCACTTGGAATCAATTCAAGATATATTTTCAGAAGGAATATGTTTCATAGAACTACTATGACAAGAATATACAAGAGTTATTTGAAATTAAGTTGGGGAGCATGACCATGGGAGAATATGAAAAGAAGTTCTTAGGATTGTTGAAGTATGGGGGATTTATCAAGGAAGAGAATTTTGATCGGAGAAGGAAGGGATTCAAACCTCCTTTAAACTGAAACAGTCCTGATAAAAATCAGCAAGATCAATATGCTAAGGATGGATCCAAAAGGGAAGAATCATTGGGAAAAAAAGGAAGAACACTAATCCAATGTTGGGGATGAAAATAAGACCACATGTATAAGGATTGTTCTCACAGAGGAGATAAAATGAATACCATGCACAACATCCAAGAAGATACTATAGTAGAAGACATGGGCAGAAATATTCCAAGAATATATGCAGCCTTAGAAAATTGATAGATAGAATATCGATCCCATATGATTGAAGTGGAAGGTAAGATCATTAATTATCCTATTTCTATTTTAATTGAATCAGGCGCAAGTCATTGTTATATTGATCCTAGAGTAGGGGAAAAATTTCAATTGCAGAAAAGTAAGCTCAAAAAATCAAGTTTGGTTTAGTTAGCCACTGGAACCAAAAGATGGATCAATGAGACAGTAAAAGTTGTCTAATAAATCAGAATGGAATAAATGTAGTTGTTGATATGAATCGCATACCATTATGATCATATGATATCCTAATCGGGATGGATTGGTTGGACAAGCATCATGATGTCCTAGATTTTCATGACAAGACATTTTCATGCATTGCAATAGTTTTCAGTATTGCAAGAGTTTGAAGATGTATTCCAAGAAAGACCTGGATTGCAACCAAAGAGGGAGATAGATTTCTCTATTGATATAGTACCATGAGTTTCCCTAGTGTCAAAAAATACTTATATAATGATCACAATAGAGTTAAAATAATTGCAAATTCACCTGGAAAAATTGTTGAAGAAAGGGTACATGTCCCCAAGTGTTTCACCTTGAGGAGCACCAATACTCTTTATGAAAAAAAAGGATGGAACATTGAGTTTTTGTATTGAATTTAGACAACTGAATAAAACCACTATTAAGAAAAAAATGCATTCTACCCTGATCTGAAAATCATTAGATGTTAAATTAGTTCTTAAGTAGACACTAAACATTCGACAAGATTCAGGAAATTGAGATCGCCTTGACTATTTGCAAAATATCATGTTAAAATGCTTATTTATCGATAAACTTCATTAAATGATAATAACTTGTAGAAATAATGAGTTCTAAAATAGAGAGAAATAGAGAAATCAAATAACAAGGCTCGTTACACAGTTTGATAACAGAGTTCACCCATGTTGAGCTACATCTCCGGGTCCTGTTACCCATGATTTTGGTCATCATGATGATGTATTGATAATGGTGTACTCAGGCTCTTCATAAGAATTTTCTCCTGAGAAAATTTACTTTCTTCTCTTTCCAGAAATATCATTTTTGAAGGAGGTTCGCAGGCTGCTAGTATATTTGCCTGTGAGAATGCATGATTCTCGCAGGCTGCCTTAAGCCAGGGTGCGAGAAGTTCGCACTGTGTTGAACTGCTAGGGTGAGAACTCTTTCTAAAGCAAGGAAAAAGATGAATTCTTGATGCTTCTAGAAAGGAATTTTCTAGAATCATCGAGAATTCATCTTTTTTCTTGCTTTAGAAAGAGTTCGCACCCTAGCAGTTCAATACAGTGCGAACTTCTCACACCCTGGCTTAAGGCAGCTTGCGAGAATCATGCATTCTCGCAGGCAAATATACTAGCAGCCTGCGAACCTCCTTCAAAAATGATATTTCTGGAAAGAGAAGAAAGCAACTTTTCTCAGGAGAAAGTTCTTATGAAGAGCCTGAGTACACCATCATCAATACATCATCATGATGACCAAAATCATGGGTAACAAAATGCCCCCCAAAGTATGAGTGTTGGAACCAGTGACAACCAATAGACTTTGTAAGTTGCATGTGTGTGTCGAGAACCAGGAGCACATCTAATTGGAAACCTGCGAACAACCAAGCATCTGCAGAATATCATAGATATCAATTCTAAGGTAGGCATTCCCATACTCAGATCACAGACTGATGACATTATAGACATGGGTCATGGCCACCAATCATACACTGTGGATCCATGTCGTCAAAATATAGCATAGCCACCTGGAATACACTGTGGATCTATGCGAGAAATTTCAAATCAAGACGACATAGCCACGAGACATACATAGTGGATCTATGTGTCGCAAATTATACATGCTCCATCGCAATCTGGATCACAAAGATGATATCCAGGGTCTTCAATTTCGTCACCCAAAGTACGAATCTAACCATGTGATTACACGTGTTGAAGTCGAACATGGCAGAAACCACTTGATTACCGGTCATTGATGTAACCATTAACAAGTGCGAGGGAAATCACCATTGATGTCAATGATTCCCAAGGTACCATGGTACAATCCATCGAGTGTGAATGAATGAGTTGAATTCCAACATTCGATGGAATCTTTTGATCAAAGGTCAATGATGTAAACCCACTGTCAAAAGCGAGGAAACCTGCCATTGAGGCATGCAAGCTCCAAGTTACCAAATAATTTCTAAGTCTTGATTCCGGATAATGAGTTGAAGTCGATAGAACAAAACTCATCACAAGTGGGCCTTGATGTATCCCCGATCAATGACACGAAATGAGTAATATATGAAACAAAGTATGATGTGAATTGGATTGGACACAAGGAAGGCCGATACTGAGAAACTGGATAACTACAGATGGCCGACTCAATATAGGTTTTAGATGGACTTCTCTTGAACATATGAATGACACAACCAATGATTTGGTAGCATTGACTCAAAGACGACACAGGGAATGACCTTGTAGCAAATCGAATGAGAGACAAATGGATTTCCCAAACCGGCTTCAAATGATGAATAGGGGGTGTCATGTTCAAGAGCGACACTTACTGCCAATCAATACGAAGATGAAAACATATCCCTTTCCCAAATTTTCCCCCACCATTTCTGGCGAGTACCTCTTTATTTTTACGCAAGATTGAGGAGGATAACATATGCTTGTTGATTTAAGCTCATCCTTTGGATAAGTCCCTCGGAGTATGTTTAACGAACCCTAAGAAGGAGTGGTTCGGTCCCATCACGGGTCAATGTTTGTTTAACGAGTCCAGAGATAGAAAACTCGAAGGTTTTTCAAGATTATAGAGTTTGGAAAAACACTTAAAAGAGAACTCTCTCAGTTCCTTTTTCATAAAATAGTCTGGATAAGACCGAGAAAGAGATAAATTATCGTTCACCAAACACGTACTTCAAATACTTTAGCGAGCATGAAAATAGCAAGGTCGCTCGGCGATCTTTTCATGTTTAGAGAGTCTGAAGAGATCTTAAAGAGGACTCCAGGGGGTTCCTTTTTTGTATAACCTTTTTGAGCCCGAAAAAGTGATAAAAGTATGCTCGACCACGTTCTCATGTATTTTACAAGCGCAAGAACGGACAAAAACGACACTCGAGGTTTTATGTAAAAACCATAAAAAACAATAAAAAACACGCGATAATAAAGAAAAACATGTCCATATCCCTGTATTGAATCATAAAAGTCATCACGCTTGCAAAAGTTACACTCAACATGACATTAGGGATTAGGTTTTAGTCGATAAATAATTATAAAAAACCTAAAATGATATAGTAAAAGTAAATAAAATGAGTAAATACTCTTTTTTACCACACCATTTTACATTTCCACTATTGAGCTCAAAAAACCCCTCTTTTACCCTCCAAGTTTGGCGTCAATTTGCGGGAGCTACAAGAGACCATTCAGCGAGCCGTCTGTGACATTAAGGTAAGCTCTTCATCCTTGACATTTTCATGGTTTAAATTTGTGATTTCATTGGTTAAATGTTTAGTTTTAAGTTGAGTTTTAAAGCCCTACATGCGCACTGCAATTCTCGCAGGCGAGCCATACGGGGCCTGCGAGAATGAGGCGTTCTCGCAGGTGAGCCTAAGGCCACTTGCGAGGTTCTTGCACTGTGCACATAGGGCACCTATGAGAACCGCAAAGCGCAAAAAAATTTTTTAATTTTTAGCCAATGAAAAATATCCAAAGCATGAAAATTTTTATTAATCCTCTTATTGTGTTCCTTATGCATATAATTGGCCATCATCATGGTACTTGAGTGGCGTGAAAGGGAACATGAAGAGGATAATGCAATGATAAAAAATCATCCACCTACGATAGCTGCTTTGAGAGATTGTGGGCTCTTAAAGTACTTTCCTATCCCGGGCATGAGGGCCCAAGTCAGACTATTAGAGTACCTGGTCCATATGTGGGACCCAGATCAACAGGTTTTTCATGTGGGAGCTCACATACTGTCCATAGACATTGAGGACATTTACTTTCTGACGGGATTGTCCCAACGTGGATACTATGTGAGCCTGACCGGTAGTAGAGGTGGTGGGATAAAGATGAGTGAGTACTGCAATTTATATTGCGTACCCGAGGCTGGGAGGAAGAAAGGAAAGCTGGCCATCTGGGGGGTACAAGACTTGACCCTCCATACTATCCTTTTCACTATAGCTTGGATGGCTGGGATTTCTACTCCTCATATGGCATTACAGAGCTACTTCCAGTGCGTTATTGAGTGTATTAAGCCTCGAGTGTTTCAACTGGGAAGATGTTGTGCTTCGTAGTATCAAAAAGAAATTGACCAAATGTAGGCGAGGTGACCTGAAGAAATTTGGGTATGGATCTTTTTTGGTGTCATTCTTCCTTGAGAGGGTCCCCATTCTGAGACTGTAGGTTGAATGGAATATACCGGGTCCTAGGGATCCAAGGATGTTGAGATGGTGTCGGCTCATGGCCCGGCACGTAGCAGGACCAATCGCCAAGTACGACGATACTTTCTTTGACTGGCTTCAAACCCAGATGTTGATGGTTGATGACTACACTTATGCCAGGTTGGATTTCTGAGGGGATCCGGATTTAGCACTGCCAGAGGATACTCAGTGGGGTGACCTTGGTAAGAAGTACATGCATTTTTCTTTTTAAATGTTTTTGTAGATTTTTTTCATATTCAAATGTTTTTTGTTTTATATATTCATCCAAATACTAATACAAAATAGTTTGTTTATAACACAGATGTTGGACATTACAGACCTCCCGGCACTTCTCCTATCTAGCGGCGAGGAGAGGTAGCAGAAGCACCACAATATGCTGAGCATTACCAAGTGGTGGAACAGAATCTAGAGGGCCTGATTGCAGACATTCTAGATATGACTCTGGAAGAGGTTCCACAACGCGATCAGCGTCATACTGTAGGGGTATCAGCAGCTATGAGTCGACTGCTCCGTAGGGTTTCTAGGACAGTCGTGTGTTACTGTGAACATCATCCATGATGTCACTTTGTAGAAGCTATAAGCTTCAATTTTTGATATTTTGGTCTTCAGACAAACTTTTTGTAAAAAACTCTTTTGATCGTTATATATACAGATGGTTTCTACCGGATTACTTTATATTGTGTGAATTTCGATGTGTTTGATTTATAAATGATTCAAATGTCTGTCCAATACATAATTAGTCAATGCATCTGTTAATGTATTTAGACATCTAGGAATATGTTGATATTCAATGTGATCAAAATAACATTCCAAGAGGCGAATTTGCAAATACACCCATAGCAAAGTAGGACTTCGAATAGAGTAGACATTACTTAAATGTAGTACTACAAGATGTGAATCAAGTCGCACAACCAAATGACAAATTCTGAGCGATATAGCATCAACCAATAATTCAATAACGACGCTATACTCTGCAATGTTGTTGGTCGCACGACCGAGGCATACACCTCGAAGAGATACAAGTTCGTTTGTTGGGGCATAGATTGCCAATGCATCGAAAGCAAGGTTCTGAGTACTACGGCTAGCACTATCAGCGAAGCCAATATAGGGTAGGGAAGACTTTGACATCTAGAAACCAAACACAACGTCACATAATGGCAGACACTAGATAACGACAAAAGCAATCTATAGTAACACACACAAAGTATGATACATAAAATACAAGTACTTGTGCACAGATAATTTATGCATAGTACTTCTTCAAGTACAACCCATTCCTAGGTTCACTCAAAGGGATACCATCGTAATCTACCAGCTCGTATGCTATTTTTTCCAACACTCGGTGAACAATATAAGGACCTCGCCACATGGGTTCGAATTTTCCAGCTCCTAACACATCTCGATCCTGTTCATAAAGAAGAACAAGATCACCTTCGGAGAAAATGTGAGGCTTGACATGCTTGTCGTATTGGGCCTTCACACATTTCTTCTGGGCTTCTATTACTAGAGTGGCATCACGTCGAGTTTCGTCTAGTCACATAAGATACAATAGACGTTCTTCTTCAGCAGAAGTGTTGGGTAGGAGTTCAATTGCTAGCTTTAGAGAGGGTATCTCGCATTCTATAGGAAGAATAGCTTCCACACCATAGACTAACCGAAAAGGCGTAAAACCAATAGCAGATTTAACAGATGTATGGTACGCCCACAATGCCGAAAACAACCTTGTGTGCCAACTTGTTTTATGGATTCCTATCATCCGTCGGAGCATAGTTATGAGAACTTTGTTGATCGCTTCGACTTGACCATTAGCTTGTGGGTAATAGGGTGTTGAGTTATCATGATGAAGACCCAAATTTTCCGTAAGTTTAGACATCATAAAATTCCTAAAGTGACTACCGTGATCAGTGACGATAGCTTGGGGAACACCAAAATGAGCTATGACATGATTAAAAAGAAACAAGGCTACAGTCTTTCCAGTATTATCGAATGTCGGCATCGCCTCGGCCCATTTCGTAAAGTAATCAATGGCTACAATGATGTAACCATGCCCCCCAGTCGAGTGAGGATGACATGTCATGAAATCAATGCCCCATTTCACAAAAGGACCAACTGAGACTACAGGGTGAAGAGGAGCAGGATGTGACCAAATTTTCTGATTGTAGGTCTGGCAGGCATGGAATTTCTGAATGGCAGTAATGTAGTCGTTAAACAAAGAAGGCCAAAAATACCCTATGCATAAGATCTTCTGGGCAGTAGCATACCCAGACATATGACCACCACATGCTCTGGAATGGTATTCATTCAGAGCTTTCTCAGCTTCATCGAATGTTAGACAACATCAAAAAATAGAGTCAATTCCTTGATGGTAAAGAGTATCCCCGAGGATAATGTATTGACGAGCTTGATAGCATGTGCGACGTCGCTCAGTACTAGACAAAGTAGGCCGAAAAGTCTGGGTTTGGAGATATATAATGATATCCCCATACCAAAGATCATCAGTGCTAATAAGGAAAATAGATTCATCAGGTAATGAATCTACTGCTACATTTTCAGTGGCAGAGTGAGGAAAATTGCATATCAACTCAGCAAAAACTAAGTATTTCATAGACTTGGCACGATCGAATTTCAAATCAAACTCCTGGAGTATGACAATCCATTTGGAGTATTTTCACCCTAGCAATTGACGTGTCAAAATATGTTGCATAGGGTTGCAATGAGAAATCACCATAGTCTTACGTGAGAGGATATAGTGCCGAAAGCGTTGGATGGCTTGAACAGCAGCCAATGCCAGTTTTTCAACATGTTGATACTTGATTTCAGTTGGTGTGAGACTTTGACTCAAGTATTAAATAACATGTTCATCGTGCACATCATCTTCTTGGACAAGAACCATGCCAATAGTGTACTCTGAGGCAGCAAGATAAAGGAAATAATCGCGACTGTAATCAGGAGGAAAGAGAAGCAGAGCTCGTGTTAAGGACAACTTCAAAGCTTCAAAAGCCATGTTAGCAATGGTATCCCAGATGAACTCTGAATATTTCTTTAGTAGCCACGTAAAACCATGGTGATCTCGGCATAATTAGGGATGAAACGACGAATAAAATTTGCTTTCCCCTGCAAAATTTGCAACTGGTGTAGTGTAGAAGGAGGAGGGAGATTAAGAATCACCTCAACCTTGATAGGATCCACCCGGATCCCTAGACGCGAAACGATAAAACCTAGAAGACGGCTGGATTCTACGCAAAAAATGTATTTATGAGGATTTAAACGTATACGATAGAACCGACAGTGAACGAAAATGGCTCTGAGGTTGGTAGGGTGATCGACTCTGCGCATAGAATGAGCTGGTAAATCGTCCAAATAGGGTTGAACGATATGCTTAATGTCATTAAAATCATAAGACATAGCGCGTTGAAAAGTTGCGCCCGCATTCTTAAGACCAAAAGGGAGATTCCTATAGGCAAAAGTACCCCAAGGACAAATAAAAGCAGTTTTATGTTGATCCTCGGGAGCAATGTTAATTTGATTATAGCCGGAGAAACCATCCATGAGAGAGAAGATTTCACTTCCGGCGCATTCATCGACAATCTGGTCAACGAAAGGGGTTGGAAAGTTGTCTTTTGGACAAGCTTTGTTAATATCCATATAATCAACACATACATGAATACTGTTGCCTTTCTTGTCAATTGGGACAGGATTGGAAACCCATTCTGTAAGAGCCACTGGATAAATAAAACCATCTTTCAAAAGTTTCTCAACTTCAATTTTTATAGCCGTCGCTTTACGCGGGTGAACTAGACGAAGGCATTGTCGAACAGGTTTAGCTCCAGGGTATGTCTTTATCTCATGTACAACAATTGCAGGGTCGATACCTGGCATTTCTTCGTAGCTCCGAGTGAAAATGTCACGAAATTCTTTGAAAAGAGACGTATAGGTGACAATTTCGTCCGAAGAACACGAAGCTCCAACATGGACATTTTCGACGATCCTAGGTTTAATGGATATGTCAATGGGAATCGTGGGCGAGATATTACTAAGGTTCCCTTCGACGAACACATCATGTGCAGACCCGGGAACGGTCAAAATGACAACAATGGTCGATGGAGTTAAAATCTGTTGATAGTTCTCAAGAGTGTGTTGTTCTAGAAAAAGTATGGAACGATGATGCCCATCATCCCAAGGGGTGTCCTCCATGACAGACATGATCATCTCGTCAGTGGGAAAAATAACACGAAAAGGATCGGGAGACAACTCATCAAGAGAGGGGGTAGAAGGTGTTGTTGATTGAATGGCCTGATAAGAAGACTCCACCGGACTTAACGGCATGACGTCACCGAAACAAGTATGATCTCCAGGGTCAGGGACTATCCAAGGGTCGGAAGACACAGGAAGTTCATGAGGCATGGTGGAGATCATGTTGATAGAAGCAACTGACGGGCGTGGAACATTGGGCGATGGAATGGGGAAAGTACCCATTAACGAGGAGTCCTTTAAAACGCCTACACCGACATTCTCGTAAGCCAATGGGGTTTTAGCAATAAACGACACGTTTCTAGTATGAGTATCATAATTGAAGAAGGCAAGTTGGTCAACGGTAACAACCTTTCCTTGATGAGGGAAATGTACTACGCGAAAAAGTGTCGACACAACGACGCGCATGGAATCGATCCAGCTACGTCCAAGTAAAAGATTATAATCAAGGGGAGCGTCAAAGACTTCCACTTTGACTTGGACCGTTTTACCTTCTAGTGTGATAGGCAATGAAGGAAGAACACCGTAAGGCTTAAAACCAGAGCCGTTGAAAGATTTAAGAGTGTTCTAGGATTCATTCAAAGGAGAAGAGCCAATGGCTTTCCAACAAGCAAGAGACATAACACACATCGAGGCACCCTCGTCAATAACAGTTCGACAAATGTTCTTGTCAGAGACAACAACTTGGATTTGGAACGCAAGTTGAGGGGGTAATCTTGAAATGTGATCATCCAAGTCAAATACTATTAAATTCATATATGTCGGGTCAATTCCACCTAAATCTTTCAATAGTTCCTTCCGTTGTGTAGGACAAGACTGAAGGACTTCAAGGGTTGACATCGCGGAAGGTACCTGGGCCAGATCTTCCACAATGCTGTAGTTCTAGGCCGCACGAGCATGAGGATTGAAAGACAATTTCTGTATGACACCCTTGGGGGGGGGGTCTTAGAACTGTGTCGAGGCTTTGTCGTTCGAGATGAAGAGGATCGTTGGTAGGTGGAGTCGTTGGAGAGGATTGTACCAAAGCAGGAGGTAAATCATTAACCTTCTCCTTAGATGGAGAATAACCTTTGGCTCGAGTCATGAGTGAAATGTTGTTCTGCTTAGATTCACCAGTACACATCAAAACATATGATGTCGTAGAAGAGGAGGGTTGGTCATGAATGACCAACTGAGCCTGTTGTTGAGACGGGAAGGGTTGGGACAAGACAACTGGTGTAGATGGTTTTGGGGTTCCTTGAAGGAACTTAGTGACCTCGGCACGTCGTGGAAAATCCTTCGTGTAGTGATCATCACCACAGATAAGGCAAGGATATCAGGGTTTGCGCTTATTCTGGTCCTCAACAGGAGTAGTTTTAGGTTTCTCTGTTTGATTATTATTTTTTCCCTCCTTATTCTTACCTCTCCCCTTTTTAGATTTGTTTTTACCGGTTGGGGTATATTGAACAGCATTTACCTCAGAAGTTTTTCCGTTGGGAGGGGTGGGAGACGAAGAATTTTGAACATTAGAAGAAGAATAAGATTTAGGGGTTGTGCTTGAAAAAGAATGTGATTGGGCTTGGGTTGTACCAATCACACCGTCAGCTGGAGCAGTTGAAGTGTTGGAAGTACCAGGATGAGGTAATTCAGGTAATAAATCATAAAGTATTCCCATTTGCGAATAAACGAGATCAAGATACTGAGCACGACTTATAGCCTACTCCTCCGTGACAACGCCACCCATGGTAATGTCCTTACCAATTTCATTCACAAAGGATTTTGTAAACCATTTGGTCAATAATTGATCGGGGAGTTCAAGTTTAATGAGACGTCGTCTCCTTCGCCACTCATGGATATGATCAGATATATGAGTACCTTTAGTCTATTTGAAGGAAGTCAAAATCTCAGACCTGGTATCATAATGGATCGGTAACTGGTGATGCGTAAGGAAAGCCATAGCTAGGGTGTTGAAATCAGAGAAGAAACCTCATGGAAATTCAATATACCACTTCGCAGTAGAACCGGTAAGGGTTCGTTGAAAAATATGTAAACGAATAGAGTCATCCATCAATGAGTTGGATGAACACCATAGGTGAAAAGTCATAACGTGATTATTTGGGTCCTCTCCCGCTTTGTCGTCGAATTTAGGAATGTTTGATGGAAGCTTGGCAGGCATAACGGCCCATTGGGGAGAGTGACGAATAGGATCATTTAAAATCCTAGACAAATCCGGAAAATCCAAAGTAGCAAGAAAAGGTAACTGTCGATTCAATTGTGGGTACTAGTGGCTTTGGGGTGGAAGCCCTGTGGGAAAACCAGTAGAACTATAAGCAATATGCACATTATTCAGTGGTGGTTGGAGAGGATAGTAACTCGAGGAATTGTAACCTTGAATGGGGACCTGAGCTTGAACATTCATACCCCAAATAGGATTGGGTATACTTGGATATGGTTGGCCTATAGTAGGGACAGGCTGCTACCCCCCAGTCGTTTGAGGAAGATTTTGTATCATCTTATTCCAATAATGGGCCAAAGAAGGAGGTATATTTTGTCCAAAAGGTGGGGTTGGTCCCCCTATTGTAGGTGGAGTTCCAACCGGATGTTGTGTCACAAGCGAAGGTTGAGTAGTATTTGGAAATTGTCCGGTAAGAGGAAGTTGAAGTGTACCACTTTGTCCACCAATGGGAGTCTGCAAGTTTGGTGTAATGGACGGTATAGTGCCACTAGGATTAGGATTGCCAGAAGGAAATTGAGGGAGTGTCAAAATAAAACCGGGAATAGGGTTCCCAGGAAGAGAAGGACCACCAGGAGTACTAGATGGGGTTTGCGGAGGTGTTGGAACAGAAGCATTCAACAAAGAATTCAACGCATGGTATCAGGGTGGTAGTGTCAGAGTGACATGGGGCATACGATGTGTGTTGATAGGAGAAAGACCACCTATAGTAAACCCAGTTGGGACACTCATAGTAGCTGCAAGATGGGCCATTTCGGCAGGGAGAGTAAAGTGATAAGTGGTAGTCAACGATACAGTCTCTGTCTCAGAAAAAACTGGAGGGTTGATTTTGGAGACCATAGGTGAACCAGGACCAAAAAGGTCCCTTCGGAAAACACCTGTAGACCAAAAGGGATCTTGGCTTTCTAAGTCTGGTCCAGTCGGAGATCTAGAATATACAACAATTAAGTTTCCAGAAGAGCCTGTTCGCATCAACAGTCTCTCAGCACTAGGGTGAAGTCAAAAGTCCTCTCAAGTATTGGTAATTCAGAAAGGTTCCAGAGAGTCAGTGTGTTCCACTTGTGAAGGTGGGGTAGTAATGTCTAGGACTTCACTCTGCTGAGGGGAACCTGCAGGTGAACTGGTAGGTAAGGGTTGAGAAGCTTTCGGATGCTCTAGAGACAAACCCTACATTCTACGAGAACGACATGGAGGCTCAGTTGTGAACGAGTTACAAACCCATGAACAAGCCTATGGTCAACTTTGAGAAACAAACAACACACACTAGTAAACAAAATCTAGGAAGCAATCACCAGGCAAACAAGACCTTCCAATTTCGAAGCCACTAGTTGGTGATGAAATCCAACGTCGCAACAACGAGACAAGAAGGGGCGGGGCTAGGGTGGAAAAGTTATGCTGATGACCTGCTTAACAGACTTACACCCTGGTGCAAGCTCCCACACATAATCGTGGGTATACCCTCCAAGGAGCCCGAGTGAGTTTGGTCAATGTCAATTCCAGGTACCGGGAAGACTTTCCCCTCCACAGTCACCTCGGGTAAGAACCTAGAGAGAAAGATCACTAAGGTCACCACCAACAACAATAAAGCCTGGGGGGACAGTCGACAATCCGATCCACACGCAAGGGTAGGGTATCTAGCCCGCAATCAACTCAAAAGGCTTCCACTCATCATTGTGGGTATACCTCTGAGTGATCCCCGTAATACGTACAATTTCTACACTGATATCAACAAAGCAGGGTGAGTAACTCTGCCAATATCAATGCAACCTAGTGTTTGACCCTTGTGTGAGAAGGGATTCACAGGACAAGATGTTGCAAATGGAATTTAACACTCCCTAACACAATATGCTATTGTGTGTTTTGTGCTTTTGGAGAGTGTATCTCGCTTCCTACTCCAAAGCGCTAACCTAGCTAAATGTTGGTGTAAAAAAGCCCTAGAAAAAAGTTACTAGATAAATTTTATGATTACGCAGTGTTATTAAGAGCTGTTGTTTACTCAAAGGTAATGTAATTGAAACTTATGTTGTATGACTCTGACCCAATAATGCAAGGATGAGAATGAAAGATATCACTTTTCGTTCAATGAATCCTATGTATGGGAGAGAGAAAGTTTTCCAGATCAACCTTGAACTACAATGCAAAATTTCCTTTCAAATGCCAACAATCACTTATTAAATGACAATTCTCTATTGTGTCTTTTTCAAATACTTCAACAATCTCAATAATTTGATTTTCAATGTTTTCTCAAAACAAAAACAAGTTGTTTGAAAGAAAAAACTTTTGTTCACTTTCCAAAAAGGACCCTCACTATGCCAATGAGAGCACAGAAAATCAAATCAACGAACAAGCAAATAACCCAATCCACTCTTTCAATGAAAGCAAAAATCAAGAGAAAATCAAAGTAATCTTCTCAATGCAAACGAAAATGATCTTTCAAACAATAAGCAAATGAGAAAAACCAAGCACTTAACTCTCAACCAATCACTGGTTCTTAACTATTCAGACACACTAAGCTTCTGAAAATAGAGAGAATGATTTTGCCAAGAAAAGCCAAGAAACGAAAGTCAAAGCCAAAAATGACATGAAAAGCCTTGGAACCCTAAGACTATTCATGCACACAAACAATGATAAGAAAGATATCAATCAATGGTCCAAGAAACTCATAAGAGGCAATCAAATTGATTTGGGCAATTTAGAAAAACCAAAACTCAAATTCAAAATTTTGAAAAAGTGAGTTCGCAGGCAGGCAGTGTTACACAGTGCAAGAATCACTGATCCTCGCAGGTGACCCTTGAGCAGGGTGCGATAACCTCGTACTGAAACCTAAAGGAAGAGTGCGAACTCTACCAGTTCTCACAGGCTGCAATGAAGTGAAGTGCGAGAATCCCTTACCATAATCAAAAAATTGAAAATTGGAGCAAAATTGAAAAAGGCTTCTGGACCCAGAAGGTCTATAAGGATATCCTGAAGACTCAGAGATTGATAGGACAGGAGAAAATTGAAATCAGAGAAAACGGCCACAGAAAAATATCAAAATCCACAAAGAAAATGGGATGTTCCCCAGTGGAGTCATTGTAGCTTCAATCCTTCACACAATTCTTTCACTAATTCTCCAATGAATCTTTGTTATAACCCTAAATTGCACCACACAAGCTTACCTAGCATCAGGCCAACTCATATCCCTTCTTTTCCAAAAAACTACTGAACAACTCTTCTAAAAACTCCATTTTTAAAAAGTACATGCTAGCTGGCCCACTACAGCCTACGTGTATCCAAAAGAAAACGCTAGCAGGCCCACTATAGCCCGCATTTACCTTCAAAATAAAAAAAAATGGAAAGTTGTCGATGGGACAAAAAGATATGGGTCAGTTAACTGAAACTCCCGGCCATGCATGGCCGAGAGTTCATCCAAAACCCTAGATCCTTCTAGCCTAGAAAAGAAGGGGTAAGGGTACTATTTGGAAAGAGGAAAAATTATAGTGAAGAAACTCTGCCCATTTGCCAAATCCATTTGTCCCAACCCTTTAGCCTTTCCTCAAGCCTAAGGAGAATTAATGCAAATCATTTGGAGGACAAAGAAGAGGAGGAGCCCAGGATCAGGATCAAGGAGCGGTGGTCGGTCTCGACTTTGATTGTAAGTTGATTCATTTTGAAAATAATAAAAGAATACTTTTCCCGTCCCAATGCATGAGTTATCTATGATTTGTGTAATTTATGCGTAATTTCTAACCCTCGAGTAGAAAAATAGTATGCATGCATAGTGTTTTGTCTTGATTGCAGGATAACTTTGAAAGGAGCAGCACAAGTAAGCGGGCAAAGCGCAACGGAGGATCTACTCCAAACATCAGTAAATAGGTTAGTAGTTCCTTTCCATGCATGTGTCTTGAAAAAGGGGTTGAAGTTTTGGGTGGTAGGTTAAAAGGTCATTTCTTTAAGGTCAAAATCTACATGCAAATCTGACCCTAGTTTGCTAGTCCGTAGTGTATTATTTCCCAACAACAGAATTGGCGACCATACTGGGGAAGATACTCTTTAGGGTTTCCAGATTTAGTTGAGGTTTTTGGGTAGTTTAAAGGATTAGATTTTCTGTTTCTTTGTTTGTCTGTTTTCTGTTAGGTCAGAACTAGCAGGGAACCTGGTTCTTTATACCAGTTTTTCCTTGACTGTTACCTGACGATAATTATCGAGACACACAGAGGTACACGCGGCCTGTAGAAGGCCTGCACGTGTGTAACCCGTGCCCTAACCTTCTCTAGCACGCATGTGAACGCTAGTTGTAGAGGTTTCAGTAGCATGTAGGAGTCAAAGAGCTTAAGAGGCGGTCTCCCTCTTCCCTGTCAGAATTATACATTCTTAGGGGGCTTTCTGGATCTTTTCTGAGTCTTGCAGGCTCACAGTCTTGTCTCAGTTTGCTTTATTGCGATTGTTTTTTTTTTTGTTTTTTTT
>ML777150.1:332151-380963 GCA_009831015.1 Picea engelmannii
TCTTTTTCATTTTCTTCTTTGTTTGAAGATTGTGTTGTTGCATCAATAGCTAGGGAGAAGTCTTTTTGTTCATAAGTTTTTGCAGTGCATTTAGAGCATAAGTAGCTCATAGTTGAGCGAAAATTCCTTTATGTTTGCTACATGAAATCTTAGCAAAATTGAAAAGAAAAAGAAGTCTTTCTTTGTGAAAAGTTGTTGATTTTTGCATTCAGTAAAAGTTCTTTGTTTCCAGCATTTTTCATTCATTTTTGCTTTGAGTCTTTACACATCATCAGTTTCACCTTCATATCTTGTGATGTAAAAAATCCCATAAAATCAATGCTAATTTAAAATCTATTAGACTTTTTGTTTGTAAGGTTCATATACTAGCTCAGGACTAGGGCCTTGGATTAGGTTGGAGAGGAAACTCTCCAAGGCCACTCAAACCAAACATTGGAGTCTGTGATAGGGAGTGTAGAAGTCTAGTTTTGTGGAAGTTATCTGGGACCCCCCTCTAACATAGGGGATAAACATGAGGTTGTGTAAGGAAAGGTAGCAGAGATAACCCCTCCAAAGATGGACCAAGCGTAGTGGAGAACACATATCGAAGATTTGTTTTGGGATTCCGTCGTTTGCATTTTCCATGGAGCTTCGTGGTTCTCGAATCCGTTCGAGGTCCTCAGTTGTCTTCCGGGCCATTTTCTCTCGATACCCTTGATAGGTTTCAGGCTTGATACCCTGCTCATTGTGGTCTACCCGACTATCGACTGTAACCGCCTGGTGACTGTTCGCGTGCTGGCAAACTCGTTGCCAATCTTTTTAGGGACATACATAGGTGACTGCGGGGGTATACCGTGGTACCTAGGACAGACATCGGGCCACGCTTTCCAGAGTATACCCAGAGGGTGCTTTCTTTTTCAAGTTGCACTTGCACCGATAAGTTGCTCTAGTGTTGGTTTTTGTAACTCTTCTTCAAAATAGTTAGTGATTGCTTGTCTTATCTATTAGGGATTCTTTTTTACTGTGTGTTACTGTTTGATCATGTAGAATACCTTAGCGTGTCTTAGATCTTCTCACACAGTGGAGGATCCTGAGCTCCGTCGGTCACAAAGGCTCCTAGGCCTACCGTCAGTTATACTGGAGCCACCCCCGCCACCATTGAGGCGGAAGCTAGACCAACAAGGGTCTTTCGAAGCAACTGGGTTACAAACCATTGTGCCCAAACAACTCCCGGAGGAATCAATCACCAATCTTAGCTCAGTTGAAACCCCAACCACTAATACTTGGCCATAGGTCATTGTACCAATCCAATTTTACAAACACCTGTCAGTGCCTCACACAGTTATGGAACCAAACACTGTTACTTCCTCTGGGAATTCTTCCATTCCCACCACCATTGCTACCACAGGAGAAGCATCTCCTAACTTTCCATCGTCGGTCTGAGTCACTATGATATTGGTTGGAACTACGTCGCACAGTGGACCGTCCCCATCTATCGCGGTGGCCACAACTCCCTTCACACCTAGTGCGACAGGCCCTCCGTTCTCATACGGTATGCCTAGTTCAGGTACATCTCCTGCACTCACTTACTCCACTTTACAGACTTTGGGTCTAGGGGCAGGGAGCTCTAATGCTCCTCTGCAAGGTCAACTTGGGGGAATTCTTGTCCCTTTTAATGCTTTTCCT
This sequence comes from Picea engelmannii, assembly GCA_009831015.1. Lineage (NCBI taxonomy): Eukaryota > Viridiplantae > Streptophyta > Pinopsida > Pinales > Pinaceae > Picea > Picea engelmannii. The sequence continues at coordinate 333,817 of ML777150.1, forward strand.
TACGTTGGAGGCCATATCTCTCCTTTGTCCCCTTCGCTTGGTGGTCTGCATCAGCAGTCCACTGGGCAGCCTGCACACACGAGTTCGTTTGGAGCCGGGAGTCAAGGAACACCTGTGCAAACTCTACCAGTAGGTTCATCACCATTTGTTTGGAACGGGACATTTGGTAACAACACTTTCGCATCCACTACTTTCCCATCTAGGGGCACTCCCATCTTTGGATAGTTTACTCTAGCGCAGGGTACTATTCCTGCATCGGGGGAACATATAGCAGGACCTTGGAACTCAGGACAAGGATCCGTTCCCTCCTCTGGAATGTCGTTCTGGGGTAATTCTGTCCACAGTCAATGGAACCCTGGACAGACTTCTATGCCTCTCCCATCAGGATGGGCATGGGGTAATCCTTCCCAAAGTCCTTCAAACACAATGAATGCCCAACATCCTATGTCCTTCATGGGGAATCAGCCAATGATGTCTCCATAGATGCAAAATCCTTATGCTGGTCAGGGCCATGGTTTCTACCAGAATCCAGGCCAGCAGCCAAACTTTTCCTGGCAACCTGGTGCCAGTCAAACTCCAGGACCCTTTTTCCCAGGCTATTAGCAGCAACCCAAACTACCATTCCTGGCGACGTTACACTTGCCAGATTTGACAAGGTTCTTAAATGATCCTATTTGTCATGATCCACGTTGGCCTCCTATGCCAACAAAGTTGCCTTCGAACATTCCAAAGTTCGAGGCCAAGCCTAACGAAGATCCAAGTGATCACGTGACTACCTTCCATCTTTGGTGTTCATCTAATTCATTGAAATATGGCTCCGTCCAGTTGCGATTGTTTCAACATACTCTCATCAGGAGTGTCGTGAAATGGTACATCGAGCTCGATCGCTCACGATACTCTTCTTTTGGCGAACTGGCGATGGATTTCCTTAACCATTTTCAGTAACCTGTAAGATACGATGCTGCCACAGAGCTGCTGGCCAATTTCGAACAGACGACAGCAGACCATATCTCTAATCATATCCGAGAATGAAGACGCCGAAAGAGTCTAATCAAAGTACCAGACCCACCAGCATTCTTGCATGAGTGGTTCCTTAAGTCTTTAGTCCCACAATTATCCAAAGACATCGCGACTTCAGGAGTTTTCTCCGAAGAAGATGCCATCATGAGGGCTCAACAGTTTGAGCTTATATATTCTCAGTTTGGTTTATTGTACAACATCCTGCTGGATGCACCATGATCAATACTAGATAAAACTAGATAGAGAGTTGGAACACATGTCGATGGTATTGTTGGTTCAGCACAAACCAAGCCCGCTGAGCAATTGACAAAGCAATTGCAAAAGTTATCTATACAACACTCAGTGGCCAGCCAGACTACTACTTTGGCTGCTCCTCCTACCCAAACGTCGGACGTACACTCCATGCAGAGGACTAACTCAAAGGCCACCCAACAGACTGAAGGGAATAAAAAACAATGAAAGAAGGGTAAGGGGGAGAAAAAACCCACTGATAACGCTGCCGAGGGCACCACGGAAAAATGAAAGGCAAGGTATCTGTGCAACTTGTGTGCGGAAGACCACCCGACCCATCTTTGTCCTCGACTTGCAGAGGCCCAAACGTTTGTCACACAGCAACAGCAAGCTGTGTTGACTAATCCCTTTCAGCATGGGAAAAATTTAACTCAAGCCTCTACAAGTGTCGAAGGGGGCAACCAAGAAACCTTTCCTCCTCCAAACAATTCCTCATCCACGGACGTATATATGGTTAGGGGTGATGCTTTAATAATGACTAGAGCACACGACTATAGTAAACCAAGTGCCTCTGAGAAGGGTAAAGAAGCTGAGATCCCATCTCTTCCTCTACAGATCGAGAAGACGTTGGGTGAAACAATGACATGCATTCCAAAATGTGCATTTAAGAAAGCTTCTCACAACCCAAACGCAAGGGCTGCCCATAATTACTCTGTGGTGGAAGATTTATAACAAACCCCTTGTGCAATGTCCGCTTTGGAGGTCCTCCAAAGCTGCCCTGCTCAGAGGAAAGCCTTGTTGACTACTTTAGTCTCTACTGAGACTTGTAACCCGGGTACCATCATGTTAGATACGACCGACTTGAAACCTCGTCTGCCTTACCACGTCGCATTTCAGATAGTAGTGGCTCATCCCACAAAAACTTTTACATGGAATATCTTTCGTACGGTGGTTGATGAGGGCGCTTCGACTTGCATTATGTCGTTAGCATGTTGGAAAGCCATTGGTCAGCTTGCTTTGTCTCTGTCACCTACTCTCCTCACTGTGTTTGACGGTCATTTTTTCCGACCACGTGGCAACGTTCCTTCTTTCCCTATGCAGTTAGGAGGGAAGACCGTGTGTGTTGAAGTAGAGGTAGTCGACGCTCCCCTCAACTATAACCTCTTGTTAGGTCGGAGTTGGACTTATGCTATGCAAGCTGTGGTTGCTACAGTTTTCCGAGTCTTGATGTTTCCACACGAGGGTCGGATAGTGACCATTGATCAATTGTCCTTCTCTAGGCCTGACCCAGCTTTGGGGGCATCCACAGTTCCCATGATTGATAACCCTCAGCCCGGTGTCATTAACGTAGGAGTTGGTTTGTGCCCATCCTTGATGGGTACCTTTGATTACCCACCTCCTCATAACGATGTCCAGTTTATATCGAATCACCACAAGGCTGAGATTTTTCACATTTCGTCATTTCGCATGACTTACTTTGAGGATTCGTGGATTCTTCCTTCCCCATCAGCCACGATGGATGAGACATGGCACTCCGGCATGTCCATGCCCTTGTCGGCTGTTGAAGTAGCATACTCTTTAGTCTAGCAAGCTTCCGCTAAACCTGATCCGACTCCTGCACCAGAGTTGGATCCACTTCCAGACCCTATTTGGGCTCAGGGTTCTCTTACTACCACTGATTCGTTAGACTTAGTCTTGCCTTCCAACGAAGCAGTAATTGAAGCAATGACTAGTTCGGACAAAACTTGGGACGATCTTCATCACAGATCATATTTCCTCCCGGAGTTACACCGAATCGAGGCAGGAGAATTCACTATCACCATGACAGGAGATCAGTCGTGTCCTATTAACCTCTTAGCTACAAAGGAAATTTATGCTGAGGGCAATATGGAAAATATTGCTGAAACCATACCTATCAACATCTCCTGCAACCCTAGCATCATGGAGAATGCCTTCGTCGAGGCAAATTTCTCCCCCGGAGAGATTCAGATTTACACGGATATTTTCAAAGAATTCCACGATGTTTTTGTCTGGTCTTACGAGGAAATGCCAGGCATCGATCCGAAAATAGTTGAACATGAAATCACAACATATCCTGATGCTAAGCTTGTTCGACAAAAAATTCATCCAGTTAATCCTAAGAAAGCAGTAGCCATCAAGAATGAGGTTGAGAAATTGCTCAAGGCAGGGTTCATTTACCCTATTCATTTGACTCAATGGGTGTCAAACCCCATGCCGGTTGATAAAAAACAAGGCACGATTCGTGTATGTACCAATTTCCGTGATTTGAACAAGGCATGTCCAAAAGATAATTATCCAACCCCATTCATCGACCAGATCATTGATGAATGTGCCGATTGTGAAGCTTTTTCATTCATGGATTGTTTTTCGGGCTATAATCAAATCCAAATCAAACCTGAGGACCAACACAAAACGAAATTCATTTGTCCGTGGGGTACATTTGCCTATCGTAAGATGCCTTTTGGCCTCAAGAATGCTGGAGCCACTTTCCAGCAGGCCATGTCTTTTGCGTTTCACAACCTCAAACATATAGTCGAGGCCTATCTAGATGATTTAGCATCACGCTCTCGCAAGCGAAAGGATCATCCTATGCACCTCAGACTAATCTTCGAACGCTGTCGCTACCTCAAGATTTGCTTGAATCCCAACAAGTGCAGCTTTTGCGTCACGTCAGCACGTTTGTTAGGTTTCATTGTCTCAACAGCAAGGATCATGGTGGATCCTCTTAAGGTGGAGGCAATAATCCAGTTGCCCCCCCCCCCCCATGCACAATATTACAACTTCAAAGTCTTCAAGGCAAGGAGAACTTCTTACGACGCTTCATCGCCAACTATGCCAAAATCACCAAGGGCTTTATGCATTTACTTAAGAAATATGTTCCCTTTTTTTGGGACAAGGCTACTCAATGCTCTTTCGATGCATTAAAACATGCCCTCACAACCGCCCCTCTGCTATGACCACCTAATTATAACAAGGATTTCCTATTATATATGGCTGTCGCAAAGTCAACTATAGGTATGGTTGAAGATGATTCATTTTCATAATACATGATCTATTACCTGAGTCGAGGCCTCGTAGGACCGGAACTTAATTATTCCGATCTAGAAAAACTTACGTTGGCAGCAGTTCATGTTGTTCAATGGTTCCGTCACTATGTTCTGTTTCGCAAGACCACCTTCGTTGTTGTCGTGAATCCATTCCAGTACATGTTGACACGACGACTTATTGGCAGAAAAATCAGTAGATGGATGGTCATCCTCCAAGAATTTGACTTAGACTTCGTTTCAGCAAAGTCCAAGAAGTCATTGGTCTTCGCAAAACTTATTTCGGAACTTTCGATTGAGTCAGGTGACTTTGTGCCTGAGGAATCGCCTATCCGGGGGGATATGTTTTTGATTAAATTGTCAGACCCCTGGTACAAAGATATACTGATCTATCTCCAGACTTTGAAGTGCCCCACCTCTGCTTCTTGTGACGAGTGTCGGCGGATACGCCAGCAGGCGAAGAATTATCTCATACTCGATGATATGTTCTATCGGAGAGGTGTAGACTGCATCTTGCATCGATGTCTCACTCATGAGGAGGCCGTCATAGTGCTCAATGATTGTCATACAGGAGCTTGTGGTAGTCACTTATCTGGGTTGGCAACAACCCAAAATATTTTACGAGCAGGCTACTTCTGGCCCACACTTATCAAAGATTGTATCGAGTCGGTCAAGAAGTGTCACCCATGCCAAATCTTCTCTCGGAAGATGAGGGCACATCCAGCTCCTATGTTTCCTATCATCACAGTTGGTCCCTTCACTAAGTGGGGGATTGATTACACTACATGCAACCCCCCGTCAGCAAGCGGGCACCGCTATATCATCGTAGTTGTCGACTACTTCGCTAAGTGGGTCGAAGCTATGCCAACGTTTAAAGATGATGGAGAGACTGCAACTCTCTTCTTATTCAACCAGATTATAGCACGGTTCAGTGTCCCGAGAGAGATTGTCACTAACCATGGAAGTCACTTTCAGAACCAAATGATGTCCGAATTAACATCAAAGCTTGGGTTACAGCAGGAACATTCATCACCTTACTACCCCCAAGCCAATGGTCAGGTGGAAGCTGTAAACAAAACTCTTAAGACTATTCTACAGCGAACTATCAACTCAGCCAAGTCAAATTGGCATTTGATGTTATACTCGGCATTATGGGCTTACTGAACATCCGTTAAGACTGCAACCGGTTTCTCACCTTTCCAACTCGTTTATGGGCTGGAGGCAGTCTTTCCCATCGAATGTCAAATCCCATCTCTGAAATTGGCATAACAGTTATTGCCAGACACTTCTCCACTTGAAGAGTGGTTAGTACACCTTGAGAAACTTGATGAGCAGCGTCGCGATGCGCCCCTGGCCAACGAGGCTCATAAACATAAGGTCAAGTGTCAATATTATAGGTTCGTTCGTCCTCGGATCTTTTCTGAGGGTGACCTTGTCCTGGTCTATGACCAAGATAAGGACCCCCTGGGGGCAGGAAAGTTTAAACCCATGTGGTTCAGACCCTTCATTATTAAGGAGGTTTTAAAAAAGGGCACTTATCGTTTGGTCGATTTTGAAGGGAATGCTTTGGCGGAGCCTAGAAATGGGCTCTACCTCAAGAAGTATTACTCATAGAATGGTCACTGTGGGTAACTTTTTGTAACATATGTATGGTCTTTGTACTATTACCTTTTTACATTTCTTTTGAAAAACATGTTATGGACGTGTCATTGATGTTATCTTTCTTCAATATGGCAGATGTCAAGTGAGTCCAAGGTGTTCATTGGGTATGTGGACGGTGCTAGTTGACACACGCGGAGGCTTGCCTCCGCAGCTTGGGTAATCTTTACACCACAGGGTCAGTTGTTATCTTCCGGAGGTATATGCTTAGGTGACACCACACATAATGTTGCGGAGTATAGTGCAGTTATTGAGTTGCTTTGTGACGCTTTGTCATTGGGTATCCCTCATCTCTGGGTCTATCTAGACGCTCAACTGGTTGTGTCGCAACTAAACAGAATATACCGGGTTCATGACCCAACTTTACACTGACAATTCCTTAGGGTACGTCTCTTGGAACGCAACTTTGATTATATTACATATTTTCATGTTCCTATGAGTCTAAATCAAATCACAAATACTCTAGCGAATCACATTTTAGATTGGCATCTTGCTCACATATAAAAATATCATGAACATAAACATGTAAATACATTCTTGTACACATAATCCATAAGACAAAAAAAATAGATAAAAACCATATATAAACATCATAAAATCCTCAGAGTACATAGATGGGTGCAAGCGCCTCACAAGTGGGAACAGTGACGAGTCACTGGGCTTATGCCCTCAAAAAATATATACATATCAGTGCTCGTGGCACATAAGAGTCTAAAGTATGCTCAGGGCCTATGGGCCCTGTTATAATCATGTACAGCTTGGGCTAAACGCCTAAGCAATTGGACCCATGTCCGAGGTGCCCCCACAACATGAGTCTGCATGGACGGCGGCAAGTCCTCTATCTCTACCATGGGAACTGTGCGAGTGAGCGCAGTAAAGTTCCGTTCAATTTGCCTCAGGACCCTCTCGGACTCTCCTGCTGGGAGGTTCCCTACTACTGCTGCTCCTCCAGCGGCGACAGTTGCGGCTTCTGACCGTGGCAGACGCCTGTTCCGTGCATAGTCGACAGGTCGCACGGGTCCCACATATGCATGCAATAAACATTCACCCATCAAAAATTCTGGTATACAAAAACATGATATATATATATAAAAGACATAAAAATTACATATGCAAACAAAAAAAACTATACAAGTGGAGACTTACCCATCTCCCCTCGCTCCTCACCAGGAGGCACTAGTATCACTAGATCTCTAGAGAATTCGATCCCCGCATATGGGTAGTCCTCAATAGCTAGGATCTATCACGACATCCAAGCAAAAAAGTCATCGTTGAAGGCCTCCACGGTCCTTCCACCACCCTGTCGCAGCAATAACATTGCCCATCTGCATACGGCAGGGAACGTGGCCAGATTTCCTTGTACTGTCAGCCGAGGACTGAAGCACAAAACTCTCTCGAAAAAGAATGAACACACGATGGTCCCAAAACTGAAGTTCCTATGTGTCCGCTGCCAGCAAGTTGTCAACTGACTCTTCATGCACTCCAACAATGTGGTACTCCAATAAAAAATTTGTGCATTCATGCACTGGATCGCACAGTTCATCTATGCGCGCGAAGCCTGATGCACGGCTGCTGAGCTGGTAATCCGCCCAATGAGAAATAAAATAGTCAGTAGGGCGAGGCTGGTAATCCTACTAACGGGTACCGAGGAAGTTCTTTGATCGGTCCCAGCCTCACAGTACTCCTCGATCAGCTCTGATACTTTTCTTGGCCCTGCAGGAAACGTCTAAAAGTTGACTGGTTCCCCTCTCCTTGAGAGGCCAGTCAAAAAGTCAATATCCTCGGTGGTGGGCACCAAGGATTTCCCCTCTAGCATAAATGCTCTGCATCAGGGTGCCAATAATCAACCAAGACATTCAGTAGCCTTATTTGCGCGCGCATAAGCGGACATAAAAATAATTTCATCAACTCGCACTATGTCAGCACGGCCACAATGTTCGGATCTGCAGCCACTAACTCATTGGCGGGCTCGTGCTCTCTTTCCCTCTACTGAACATACATCCTGCCAATAGAACAAAGGAAAAGGAGGGTCAATACTTGTTATGTTTTTCCTTTTTCATCATGCGGGGGGGTACCCGCAGCCTGTAGAGGTGACAGTCGCGAGTACCTGTGGGCAAGCTTAGCTCTACACGTAGGTACCTGTGGGCTGTCCCTGGACAACCCGCGTTTGCCTAGGGCCAACCTTATTGAGGTCGACGACCACCCCCAAAACACACCTAAATGCTACAAAAGAAGTATTGAATAACTAGGCAAGGGAGTTTGTACTTACTTGGTCCAAGCAGAAGTCCGTTTCGTCCACTGTATCTCCCGGAATCACAATCTTTGGCAAAGAGGGTCTTTTGGCTCCAGATTCAATTTCCAAATCAGCAATGGTGATAATGAGCTGCTAGCTTCTATTTATAGACTTTTTGGCCTCTTTTTGTCACTTTTTTGGGCCCTTTTATCAGTTTCTTTATACCAAAAACCATTTTGAGTGATCCAGGAGTTGTGTGGGAGGGATTTGAGCAGGTATTGGGACATTTTTTTTTGAGTTTCGAAAAAATAAAAAAAATATGGACGGTCTATAAAAAATAAAAAAAATCAACAATCAACTTGACCATATAGGGTAGGATTTCATCCCAACTGTTGCATCTCGTTGCCTTTTGTTTATATGATATAGGATCGATCCCATCCAGTTGTGACACGGAACCATCATATCTGCTATAGAAGTGTCGCGACTTGGTGGTAGATCTTACCAAAACATGGATGCCCTAGGTAGGTCCTGGTTGCATTATGGTGTCCATGTCGTTTTCAAACAACACAGTAGGCACAGGAGTCCATATAGTCTTTCCTGAATACGAGTTTGAGCCTCATTCGGATGGGTCTTTTTCACTCTTTGTCTTACCCTCCGGACTCCCAAAACATAACGGGTCTCCTTTTAATACCTTTTCAGACCCTTTAAAAATGAAAAGATTGTCGAGCGATCTTGTGACCTTTCATGCTCGTTAAACTGAAATTTGAAGTCACGTCTGTCCGGCGGTAGTTTACCCATTTTTCGGTCCAGATGGTCAACTGTACGAACAAAGGAATACCCTATTGAATTCCCATTCTTTAGAAGAGTATCCTCGGGTATAATTTTATTCCTTTTCGGGCCTGAGGGACTAAGTTTACGAAAAAGAAACCCCCCCGGAGTCCATAGCTAATCTCTTTTCAGACTCCCTAAAATTGAAAAGATCGTCGAGTGACCTTATTCTTTCACACTCGTTAAAATGGTCCAGGAGAACATTCCTGACGAAGTCCATAGTTCATCTTTTTTCAGACTCCTTAAAAGTGAAAAAATAGTCGAGTGATCTTTTCCTTTTCACACTCATTAAAATGGTTTTGAATTGACATCTAATCGGTGCTAGTTTATCCCTTTCTCGAACCGACTAGACTATTGTCGAAAAAGGTACCCCAATGGAGTCTCCTTTCATGCTTTTTCAGACTCTCTAAATATGAAAAACCACCGAGCTTACCTTCTATGGGCTCGTTAACCTTACATCGAAGGACTTTACCATTGTGTGTTCTATCAACTGCATTTGCATACCTTACCCATCAGCCTTGTAACAGTTTGCTTCTGCGTCTTAACACCTATGGCCACTGGAGGATTTTTCTTGAGTATCATTTCCCCAGAACATCAGTCTTGTCTTTGTGCCTTGAGCTTGTATGTTTGCAGTACTCATTCCTCCACTGTAACATAATATTCTTGTATTCTTTTTCAAAAATCATCAAAAAGAACAAAAAAAATCAAATATACCCCAAAAAAAGGATGGGAAAAGTATTTTCTTTATTGGCAGCATAATGAGTCGCCCTTGGATGAAGCACATCTGTCTGTTTGATCATCATATTATGGGATGTAGTACGACCTTAGGAAGATTTTCCTCGCTATATAGAGTTGTGTCCTCCACCGTTTGGTTACTCTTCCAGACATATGGAGAGTTTGCGTTGCCTCCTGCTTTGTAGACTTATGATTAACAGATATGTTGCATGAGTCTTATCACTTGTCGTGCTATCGTCCAAGGGAAGTTTGTCACTAAGCCTGAGTCGACCCCTCTGCAATATGTCTCTTGTCCACATACCCGGCCATCCTGAACATCCAATCAAGTCTTTGTTTGAAATCATTGAAGCCTTCAGTCCGATCATCAAGATTATCAATTCCATAACCGGCGAGCCATCGAAGACCTCTGGGTAGTTCAGTCGTACGCTCATATTACACTCCTACCCGAGTTTAGAAGATTTTGAATTTGTTGATCAAGCTCTGAAGTACAGCCATCAGGCCGAATCAGCTTCTAGGAGATGGATACTTTCTATGTATATCTTTCTGATTTCGAGATGTAGCTTCGTTGTGTATCATTCGTGGCTACTCTTTATCGTTATTTGACATGGATCTATAGTGTATTTGATCGGCAGCCATGGTTCTAGTTTATCTCGAGCATGGGTATGCCTGCCTCGGTGAGACATTTGTTGTTTTGCAGATGGCACCTCCTGGTTCCTGATTCTTGGGCTCACTCATTCAGCATATCAGTACAGATTGGTAAAAGATTGGTAATGTATTTTGGCCATCATATGATCTTCTGAACTCACACATTAGGGGGCATCTGTTATAACCCTAAATTGCACCACACATGCTTACCTGGCATCAGGCCAACTCATATCCCTTCTTTTCCAAAAAACTACTAAACAACTCTTCTAAAAACTCCATTTTTAAAAAGTACACGCTAGCTAGCCCACTACAGCCCGCATGTATCCAAAAGAAAACACTAGCAGGCCCACTACAGCCCACATTTACCTTCAGAATCACAAAAAATGAAAAGTTTCCGACGGGACAAAAAGCTATGGGTCAGTTAACTGAAACTCCCGGCCATGCATGGTCGAGAGTTCGTCCAAAACCCTAGCTCCTTATAGCCTATAAAAGAAGGGGTAGGGGTACTATTTGGAAAGAGGAAAAATTATAGTGAAGAAACTCTTCCCATTTGCCAAATCCATTTGTCCCAACCCTTTAGCCTTTCCTCAAGCCTAAGGAGAATTAACACAAAGCAGTTGGAAGACAAAGAAGAGGAGGAGCCCAGGATCAGGATCAAGGAGCGGTGGCCAGTCTCGACTTTGATTGTAAGTTGATTCATTTTGAAAATAATAAAACAATACTTTTCCCGTCCCAATGCATGAGTTATCTATGATTTGTGTAATTTATGCGTAATTTCTAACCCTCGAGTAGAAAAATAGTATGCATGCGTAGTGTTTTGTCTTGATTGCAGGATAACTTTGGAAGGAGCAGCGCAAGTAAGCGGGCAAAGCGCAATGGAGGATCTACACCAAACATCAGTAAAAAGGTTAGTAGTTCCTTTCCATGCATGTGTCTTGAAAGAGGGGTTGAAGTTTTGGGTGGTAGGTTAAAAGGTCATTTCTTTAAGGTCAAAATCTGCATGAAAATCTAACCCTAGTTTCCTAGTCCGTAGGGTATTATTTCCCAACAACAATCTTGCTTAACCTTGTTTGCTTAACCTTTTCCATGAGAATTCCCTCAATATATAAGAGAGAATGAATTAGTTACTTGGATAAGAATGATCCCAAAATATCAGGGATTCCAGTACTAGGATAACCATTCAAATGCCATCTCATCCTTCTAGAAGATTCCTTTCTAGAAGCATCGAGAATTCATCTTTTTCCTTGCTATAGAAAGAGTTTGCACCCTAGCAGTTCAACACAGTGCGAACTTATCGCACCCTAGCTTAAGGCAGCCTGCGAGAATCATGCATTCTCACAGGCAAATATACTAGCAGCCTGCGAAACTCCTTCAAAAATGATATTTCTGGAAAGAGAAGAAAGTAACTTTTCTCAGGAGAAAGTTCTTATGAAGAGCCTGAGTACACCATCATCAATACATCCCATAGCTTGGAGACTTCATCAAGTCTTTCACTAATTCTCCAATGAATCTTGCTTAACCTTGTTTTCTTAACCTTTTCCATGAGAATTCCCTCAATATATATGAGAGAATGAATTAGTTACTTGGATAAGAATGATCCCAAAATATCAGGGAATCCAGTACTAGGATAACCATTCGAATGCCATCTCATCCTTCTAGAAGATTCCTTTCTAGAAGCATCGAGAATTCATCTTTTTCCTTGCTTTAGAAAGATTTCGCACCCTAGCAGTTCAACAAAGTGCGAACTTCTCGCACCCTGGCTTAAGGCAGCCTGCGAGAATCATGCATTCTCGCAGGCAAATATACTAGCAGCCTGCGAACCTCCTTCAAAAATGATATTTCTGGAAAGAGAAGAAAGTAACTTTTCTCAGGAGAAAGTTCTTATGAAGAGCCTGAGTACACCATCATCAATACATCATCATGATGACCAAAATCATGGGTAACAGGTCCCCTTCCAAATAGTGAGACCGCTCTATTAATATTGAAACGCTTGATACAATGATGACTTACAATGGAAAATTTGAAGAAACCCTTCAATTATGCTACTCAAATCCAGAAAAAGAGGTTACCATTGAATTCCTCTCGAAATTATGAGAAAAATGAGTATAAACTTGATTATGTTTTGAACAGGTGATTAAAGACGCCCTTTTACACACATAACGAGACTATGGGCCTCATATATTACAAATTGGACTAAGAATTTCATACACAACACTTTAGCATAGAAATAATATCATCATCAGATTCCTCTCAACATTATGTGAAAAATGAGTATAAACACTCTATACTTCTCTCAAAGAACTCCATGGCATGCAAAACGAGGCAAATCTAAAATAGAAACACCTCTTACATGTAAAACGAGGAAAATATACACTTGGAATGAACTTCGATGCATCTCCTCTACAAAAATACACACATTTTCATGTCCCATACATAGGTTTAGTGCTAGGTTTATATAGGGCTAGGTCGACTACCCGACCCCCTATATACGTGGGTTGCATCTGTTACAACTTAAATAAATGTTTGTTTGTTTGTTTGTTTAAACAAACCCAAATGTAGGTGCATTAGTAGGAGCATTTTATTAAGTTCTTGGAATATTCCCATGCAGTTCGGGAATTCAACCCCTGTCGATCCCAACAAATTTTGAGCTGCAACCCTCCTTGGTCTTCTCGAAGGTCCCACTGGTGTTATTTGATTGGTCCACATGTGCATAGTCACCTACCAATGGAGCTACAGTGCCACATGTCGATTATTTTTTTGTTCATGTCACCTTGCTAACTCAACTACACTGTCACCATACGACCTACCACATGGCACCCTTTCAATGGTGCCATGTGGACCGTACGGATGACACGTGGAAGTATCCAACTGGTCAATTGGGCATCAAATGTGCCAAATCTAGGTGACACATGGGAATCTGTCATGATTCCACTTCATCATGTTGACGTCATCCTACCATCTGTTACTTCCAACTTAGTTGTACATATGTCCACATGGCAACCCCATTTTTCCTTCTGCCATGTTTTTACCAAAACTTTGAAAATACATAACTTCCTCATATGACGTTTGTTTGAGGTGATTCACGCATTGTTGGAAATCTCTCTCTGAGATCTATGTAATGGAGACATTTTCATGAGCATTTGAGATGATCAATTTTTTAGCATTTTAGGTCCTCCTAGATCATACCCGAAATTCATGACCTCTTTGATCAACTAAGAGGAGAAAAAATATTTTCAAGGATAGAATTGAGATCAAGATACCATCGGGTAAGAATCAAGGAAGAATACATTAGTAACACAACCTTTAGAACGAAGTATGGACATTATGAATTTGTCGTGGTGTCATTTGGATAGACCAATGCACCAATTGTTTTTATGTGTTTAATGAATGGCATATTCAGAAATTATCTGGATAAGTTTTTCATTGTATTATTGGATGAATTACTTATCTATTATAAGTCTAAGGAAGAGCATGAACATCACTTGAGGTTGGTGCTACTAGTATTGAGGGAACATCAGTTGTATCCCAATATAAGCAAGTGTTCTTTTTACCAAGAACTGATCCATAATTTAGGGCACATTATTTCATAAGAAGGTATAGCAATAGATCCAAAGAAAATTGAAGCCATTAGAGGGTGGACATCACCAAAGAATGTTTCAAAAGTAAGATATTTCATGTTATTAGCCAAATACTACATGAGTTTCATAGAATGGTTCTCTAAGATTTCTCATCCCATCACTTCTTTACAAAATAAGAGAACATTTTTTTTATGGATAGTAAACTATGAAGAAAATTTTAATTTGTTGAGAGAAGTACTTACTAGTGCACCTATTTTGAACATTGCTAACCCAAATGAGAATTTTTTAGTTTTTGCAGATGCATGCAAAGGACTTGGTGGAGTCCTCACTCAAAATGGACATGTCATTAGTTATGAGTCGATAAAGATTAAAGAACATGAGAGGAACTATGCCAAGCATGATGTGGATCTTCCTGCCATAGTTCATGCATTGAATATGTGGAGGCAATATTTAATGGGGAATAAATTTGAATTAAGGACAGGTCATAATGGTTTCAAGTACCTTTTTTAACAACTGACTTTGAATGCCAGACATACAAGATGGTTGTAATTTTTAAGTGATTGTGATTTTAACATCAATCATATCAAGGGAAAGGAAAAAAAAGTGGCTAGTGCACTCAGCAGAAGGGCACATATTATGCATACTACAGCTGTCAATATGCATCGGTCAAATTTAAAGAGCACAATTTTAGATGTTTTTGTTACAGACCAGCATAATCTATAGGTAAAAGATAATTTACAACAAGAGAATGTACAAAAAAAAATTAAAATGGTATGAGATTAAAGAGGATGGATTCCTTATGCATAAGAATAGAGTTTATGTTCCTAGTTTTAGAGAACTTAGGAATGTGGTGTAGAAAAAATTGCATAACGTTCCATATCCCGGACATCCCGGTTAAATGAAAAAATTGCAGTGGTAAGAAGCCAATTATTTTTGTCAGGAATGAACAAGGATGTTGTTGATTACATTGCAATATGTATGGAATGTTAGAGAGTGAAAGTCGAGCATAGATATCCAATGATTTTTCTAGAGCCATTGAAAATTCCAGAGAAAAATGGGGAAGTGGTAAGCATTGATTTTATCACTAAGTTTCCTAGGAGAATAAGGAAACATGATTTAATAATGGTAGTTGTTGATAAATTGAAAAACGTTTCTCATTTTGTTCCTGTGAAAATGACTTATACATTAGCTAATATTGTAGAAATTTACATGAGGGAGATTGATAGGTTGCATGGAATTCCTAAAGAATTTGTCTTAGACACAGATACCATGTTTACTTCAAAATTTTGGAGGGGATTATTTAAAAGATTTGGTACAAATATGAACTTTGGTACAACATACCATGGACCATAGTCAGATGGGTAGACCGAAAGAGTCAACCAAGTAAATGAATACATGTTGAGAATGTATGTGATGGATAAACCATCTAAGTGGGAAGATTGCTTGCTTTTGGTTGAGTTTGCCTACAATAATGGGTACCAAGTGTTAGCGTCAGAAGTCACTCCTGGATTGCTTGTAGGAGAAGAGCCCGACACCCATCAGTTTTTATGTCACGGTTTGATAAATGGGCGATCAAATGGGTAGAGACTCGAGGAGATATCACTCTAACTCAGGGACTGGATCTGGTACGTAAAGAACAAAGGAGGTCTGGAATCCTAACTTCAGCCAGTGGGATGATTAAAAGATGAGTGGGTGGAAGACTTAGTAAGAAAGGTGAACAAACAGCTCTGGGCAACAGGCTTACAACGGTTTGTATGGGAAATACTCTGAAAGCAGGATCCTCCTGGTTCAGGGCTTCAAGAAACTGAATAGAGGACTTAACTGGATCCTCCAATTCCAAGTCATTCAGCGTTAAGGAAATCATAGGAACCGATTAGAGACTCCATAACTATTACAGTGATCCATTACAACATCATCCTATAACAGCTACAACTCGACTGGATCCTCCAATTCCGAGCTGCTCTAACACAGTATAACAAATATGTAAAGAAACTGGCATTCATAAGGCAAGAAGTCTCAGAAGTCTAGAAATAACCAGAAAACAGTGCGTCATTAAAGTTTTACAACCGGGAGCTCTACTCAACCATCGATCCTTTACAAAAATGGCAGAAATGCCTACATATACTTGGAACTGAATCAGGTGTTGAAGGTGCGATCATATCATGAATTCAATGCTTGACATTGAGGAGCTTCTCTGTTAGGCTACGCATGCAGATGTTGGGCAGAATGCCCATGTAGTCATCTGTCAGACGTGATCTTTGTCAGGAGGAACTGACAGCCTGTCTTTGTACACGCTCCTCTCTACCCTTCTATTTAAGGAAGGAGATGATGTATCACCCACCTTCCTCATTTGCATTAACTGATTCATCGGGACCTGAGAGGCTCTGGTCAAATATTCATTTGGGAGATGTGGTAGCCTACCTTTGGTTGTCTGATGCTTTGTTGGATTTTTGCAAGGGGACTCAGCTGGCCAATGTGGATGGAGCTAACAAGGCTGAGGTGATGGGCATGACAGACAGGATAGTGGGTATGCGTGGGATCCTAGGAGATAAAGGTGTAGATGTGATGTGGCACAAGAAGGTGATGTGGGGACAGCAGAGGATATTTGGTAATTGAACAAGGTGGGGGAAATAAGCTGAGGCAGAGGTGGCTAGGAGTGCAAGATGATGAAACGGAGGATACGTGTCATCGGGGTCTGAGAGGCAGAATGACAAAGATAAACGCTCCTCCCCTAGGCCTTCTTCTCGATGAACAGGCACCAAATCTGTGGGCCCGATTCTGGGCGCTATCGGAAATTCGGGGTTCAGAATTTCAAAGTGCAAGAAATAAGGGGTGCCAGGTTCCCGAAATCCGATACCCGATATGCAATGAGCTCCACCTTTATGAGATAGCCCCTACCAGATAGAACACGATCCATATGACTTGTCTTCGTGTGACCGTAGCCAAACCCTCCATCGGAGTTTCAGTGTTCACGATGACACAATGTTTGTGTCCATGGGACTCGCGATTTTCTGATCGCCAATGCGCCTTCTGTGCTATCCCTTTGACTAGGCCCTGGTCCAAGTGACCACTACCATACTCTCCATCAGGGTTTCACGGTTCACATTTTTGAAGTGCACGAATCACTCGTCCCCAAGATCCCCGATATCCCGATGGCTTTGATCTCCCACCACGCGTCCTTTCCCAGATGGACGGTCTAGATCTCTTTTGCTGCTTCTCATGCCCATGATCATGCTCGCTTGCTTGACTCGGGGCCCAAACAAATTTCTTCTGTGTGCTGCGCTTGGGCACTTATCGCGCAATCCTGTAGACCTGCGTACCTTTGTTCCCTGATACCACAATTATTGCTAACATTAGGCTCCATGGGGGATAGATTCATCCCTGTTATGCTCTAAGGACTCATTTTGCAGTTCCAGTGCCTTGTTGTTGGGCTATGGAGTCATGTTGAAAACATCCTACTACTGAAAAATAAAAGTAACAAAATAAAGCTACATGCTCAAAGGAGCTTATTTATACACAATCCTAAACTAATAAAATATTTTACATGGGCTAGGTGAAAGAGAACTTCCACCATAGCCATCCAAGTAGCTTCCTGGATAGAAGCTCCTTCCTTCTGTCGATGATCACCAGCAGATGGTGTAGCCGTGACAGCAGAACGACTACACTCTCCAAATCCTCCTTACAGGCTGGAGTTGAGATGAAATAGGGTGGCTCCAAGGCATAGGGAAAATTCCACTCCATGTATTCGCTGACAGGGTCATCAAATGAGTGGCCAATTCCAGGAAATTGGTGACAGATGACCTCTTCCGCTACACATTTGTTCACCTGCAGCTGAATATCTTTGATAAGCACAGTTTGATGGTGGACAAGTGACGTAGGCTCACTGCTCTCGGGTGGTGGTTGCTCATTGACTGGCTCTGAACAAAGAGCAGAATGCCCCTCTGGTTCTTTTTCCTCTTCTTGTTTGCTCTCCTCCAGGTCCAATTCATATTCATCATAAATAGGGACCATGGGGTGATTATGCTTGCTGACTGGATCTTCAGTATGTTTATAGTGATCAAATGTAGGATAAGCGTGATGCTCATCATCACTATAATATTCATCAAAAAGGGGTTGACCCTTATCTCTATGATCCTCCTCCAGAATGGTGATCCCGTCAAAAATATATATTTCAGGGACAGTGGGACCCGCTGCTTCTGGTTGCTCATACACAATCTTCTTCTCTTTAATATCAGGTAAAAATATATCGTGAGAAACTCCCTGGAGAAAAAGAGAGGGAACCACTTCCACAATAATGTCTTCTTTACAAACGGGAAGGTCTCTGTCCTCAGAAACAGGGTTTCTAGGAATATTTGCTTCAACCTGACATTTAGGTGAGCCATCTACCATGGACCACATCTTCTCAACCAACTCATAATCTCCACAGGAGGCGTGTTGATCATTATGAACATCTAAAAGAACAGACACATCCGATATGATGTCGGATGCTTCCATCCTCGAGCTAACACCACTCATATCATTCAACACCTCAATTTTTATTACAGCAGATGCTTTCCTCCACAGTAAGGGCTTCATCATGGACATGGTCTTCAGGGCCAAGAGAGGCTTCATGAAGCGAAGAAAACTCTTCACAATAGCTTTCAAACAAGCAAATAGCTGGATAGTAGTCTTTACAAAATGAATTGAAAGTTGTATGAAAACCTGCTAAAGAGCGGATACTTGCGGCAGGAAGAGACCGACACCATTCAAGAGCATCTCCCTTCAATGAATACCTGAAGAGCTTAATCCGAACATCCTCATGTGTGATATTGTGTCGGTGGATAGCCTCATGGAAGTCCAGTAAATGCTCAGCTAGTTCTTCCCAATCTGATGCATGAAATTCCGGGAGGAAATCTTCCCATTGGTCTCTATCAGGAAGTGCATTAGGAAAGCCAACTATCTGAGAAAAGTCATAGAAAGCAAACCTTTGAGCCAGAATTTTCTCCATATTGAACCAGTGGAGTCGCCAATTGATCCTCGAATCATGGAGTCGCCAGGTGAAAAATCTGCAACTTCGAATGTGTCTGGTCCTTGTTCACCATCAAAGGCCAGATCTTAACATTATCGTTACCCCAGGAAACTTCTTAGGCTAAGAAAGCAACCGCTGAAACCTTCTCGAGAAAGCTCCTCTAGGTCATCTTTCAGGTGCGTCAACAGTGGCCACAACTAAAACAGTAAAGTGGAAACAATGGAGTCGCCACAGTGGAGTCGCCAGGTGCACAGTAGCAATCTGGATAATTTTGATTTCTAATGCACCTTCAGAATCAGTTGATCGTTGTCGTTCTACCCAGGGAAAATCTTCAACTTCGTCCCCGGTAACGGCGCCAGAAATGTTAGCGTCGGAAGTCACTCCTGGATTGCTTGCAGGAGCAGATCCCGACGCCCATCAATTTTTATGTCACGGTTTGATAAATGGGTGATCAAATGGGTAGAGACTCAAGGAGATATCACTCTAACTCAGGGACTGGATCTGGTATCTAAAGAACAAAGGAGGTCTGGAATCCTAACTTCATCCAGTGGGATGATTAAAAGATGAGCAGGTGGAAGACTTAGTAAGAAAGGTGAACAAATAGCTCTGGGCGACAGGCTTACAGCGGTTTGTAGGGGAAAAACTTTGAACGTAGGATCTTCTTGGTTCAGGGCTTCAAGAAACTGAATAGAAGACTTGATTGGATCCTCCAATTCCAAGTCATTCAGCGTTAAGGAAATTACAGGAACCAATTAGAGACTTTGTAACTATTACAGTGATCCATTACAACATCATCCTATAACAACTACAACTCGACTGGATCCTCCAATTCTAAGCTGCTCTAACACAGTATAAAAAAGATGTAAAGAAACTGGCATTCATAAGGCAAGAAGTCTCAGAAGTCTAGAAATAACCAGAAAACAGTGCTTCATTAAAGTTTTACAACTGGGAGCTCTGCTCAACCATTGATCCTTTACAAAAATGGTAGAAATGCCTACATATACTTGGAACTGACTCAGGCGCTGAAGGCGCGATCATATCATGAATTCAATGCTTGAAATTAAGGAGCTTCTCTGTTAGGCTACGCATCTAGATGTTGGGCAGAATGCTCATGCAGTCGTCTGTTAGACGCGATCTTTGTTAGGAGGAACTGGCAGCCTGTCTCTGTACACGCTCCTCTCTACCCTTCTATTTAAGGAAGGAGATGATGTATCACCCACCTTCCTCATTTGCATTAACTGATTCATCGGGACCTGAGAGGCTCTGGTCAAATATTCATTTGGGAGATGTGGTATCCTACCTTTGGCTGTCTGCTGCTTTGCTGGATTTCTGCAAGGGGACTCAGCTAGCCAATGTGGACGGATCTGAGAAGGCTGAGGTGATGGGCATGACAGACAGGATACTGGATATGCATGGGCTCTTAGGAGATAAAGGTGTAGATGCGATGTGGCAGAAGAAGGTGACGTGGGGACAGTAGAGGATATTCGGTAACTGAACAAGGTGGGGGCAATAAGCTGAGGCGGAGGTGGCTAGGAGTGTAAGATGATGAAATGGAGGATACGTGTCATCAGGGTCTGAGAGGCAAAATGAAAAAGATAAACGCCCCTCCCCCAGGCCTCCTTCTTGATGACAAGGCGCCAAATCCGTGGGCCCGATTCTGGGCTCTATCGGAAATTCGGGGTTCAGAGTTTCAAAGTGCAAGAAATAAGGGGTGTCAGCTTCCCGAAATCCGATACCCGATATGCGATGAGCTCCACCTTTGTGAGCTAGCCCCTACCGGCTAGAACACGATCCATATGACTTGTCTTCGTGTGACCGTAGCCAAACCCTCCATTGGAGTTTCGGCGTTCACGATGACACAATGTTTGTGTCCACGGGACTCGCGATTTTTCGATCGTCGATGTGCCTTCCGTGCTAGCCCTTTGACTAGGCCCTGGTCCAAGTGACCACTAACATATGCCCTTGACCATACTCTCCATCGAGGTTTCGCGGTTCGCATTTTTGAAGTGCATGAATCACTCATCCCCAAGATCCCCAATATCTCGATGGCTTCGATCTCCCGCCACGCGTCCTTTCCCAGACTGACAGTCTAGATCTCTTTTGCTACTTCTCATGCCCATGATCAGGCTCACTTGCTTGACTCGAGCCCCAAACAGATTTCTTCTATGTGCTGCGCTTGGGAACTTATCGCGCAATCTTGCAGACCTGCGTACCTTTGTTCCCCGATACCACAATTGTTGCTAACACCAAGTGTCATTGAATATGATCCCATTTAAAGATTTGTATGGTATAAAATGCAATACTCTAGTAAGTTGGGACAACCCAATAGATAGAGTGATACTTGGGACATAATTTCTCAAGGATATGGAATACCAAATGGTTAAAATTAAGTAGAATTTGAAAGAAACACAAGATATACAAAAGAGTTATGTAGATAAGAACATGACATCCTGATCCAAGTGGATATTGGTGGCCACCCACCTATTCCAACTAGCTCCTCATGTCCATTTTTGTTCAGCACATTCTTTTGTACTACTTTGTAATTGTGGGTTCTACACTTTTTGGGTTGTTTGAAGCCCCACACATCCTCCAGGTGGATACTGGTGGCCTCTCACCTAATCCAACTGGCTTATTTTGTATGTTTTCATGTCATCACATCTTGTTGTACTTTTGGGGCCGTTTTGGGGCCCTAAACGTTGTTTTTTTGGCTTGCCACATTCAAAGTATAGACATAGTCAGAGTTTGACAATGGAATATGTAGTTCTTTAAAAGACCTTTCCAACAGGCTATCACACGCCTAAAATAGAGTGTGTATGCAAAATTTACGGCCCTAGGAAGTTGAGGTACCAAATTACACAAAATTGCCTATAGGGCCCACATGACTTTTGACGTTTCACCTTCTAGGGTTAGGTTTTTGGATGTATAGGATTTTGGAGTTCATGAGTAATATCAAAATGACCTATGGATCCTCACTTTAATCAATTTTGTTGAGACATATGCGTGTAATAGCCACATCTCTTCTCGGAGATAGCTACCACCATTCAAGCAAGTTTTCAGTTTTACAGTTTTAGCCTATTTCATTATTTAATAGAAGATATTGTTCACTGGATATTTGTGTTATTCTCCATATCTCTGTGTTTATTGTATTCATTCTATTAATAACTTCATTCTTCTCCTAAATCCATATCAGTGATATCGTAGTGGTCTTCTCTTCATTTATTTTTCTTCGTGCATGTCCCTGACAAGATCTGGGTACAAGAAGTTCAGACGTGAACCAATCGATCCATTACCATATCGATCGAGCCGAACTTGAAAAAAACCCATGGGGAATGAAAAGAAATATGATGGAGCAAGAGATCCTGTTAAAATTTTTCTCGAGGAATCCCCCACGCGACAAAGGAACGAAATGATGGACAACTTTAAGCGGATCCTTTGATGGTTGCCCACATGAGAAGCATATTCATCAAGTGTTCATGCAACCCCCTTCAAGGTACAGGTAAATTTTGATATTCCATTATTTGAATGACTTATAGATGCGGATTTTGTAGATAAATGGTTGAATCTGCTCGAAGGATATTTTTCGGTCCACAATTTTTCCGATAGGGAAAATATCACTTTTGCACTCCTCAAGGTCGTTCCCCATGTTAAAGACAGGTGGGATACTTACTTTGAGAAAAGGACCATGGAGGAATCTATAATGTTTTTGGTGGCCCCTATATGGGATTCCTTTCATAACACCATTAAAGAATAGTACTACCCTGTTGGAAGCTACGAGGACCAGTACACCATATGGAACACCCTATGTCAAGAAAGGGACCAAACAATACCCGATTTCACCAATATTTTCCATACCCTACGCACCAAAGTGGGTATCAAAGACTTTGAGCATCATCTAGTGCTCAAATATCATAGCTATTTGCATATATACATTCAAACAAAAATTGATTTCCTATACATCGCCTCTTTAGGAACAACTTATAGATGCGCCATCAAGATCGAGCATAAATTTAAGCAGAAATGATGAGAGTTTGGATCTGCAAACCCCTCACAACCAAAGAAGGGAAAAGGCAGCCCCAACCCACACAACAAGGGACCAAGTCGATATGTCCACCCTCAGGACATCCATTCCAAGCTGCAACACAAGAATGGAAATGAGAAGACGAAGAAGGACATGGGAAAATGGTGTGAGTACCATAAAATTTCTTAGCACCACACTGAAGAATGTCGCTCCAAGCAGTGCCTCGTGGTCGAGCTGAAGGATTCTGAGTCAAATCCTGAAGGAGGGAAGCGGATTATCGATGTTGAATCCAGTTCCACTATCACTACCAACAAAGTCTAGCCAAGCAAACCAGAAGAACCAGAGGAAGGGGAACGCCTCTTTAACTCACAGATGTGGGTCAAGGGGGCTCTGATTCATTTTAATGTCGACAGCGGTAGTTAGAAGAACCTGATTTCAGAAAAGGTTGTCAAGTGGTTAGACCTACCAACGATACCTCACCCACATCCCTACACTATCGGTTGGCTTCACCAAGGAAGAGATCTCCATGTCAGCCAACAGTGTCGTCTTCCCTATGACATCAATCCTTTCAAAGATGAGGTACTATTTGATATTGCTCCCCTTGAAGTTTGTGATGTTATTTTAGGAAACCCATATTTTTGGAAGCATCATGTTGTGTATGATTCTAGACCCCGGAGTGTTATTATTACTTTGGGTATACAATTGTACAGGATCCCAGAGGTAGCGTCACCTACTGCTATTTCTTTAATCTCTGCTAAGCACTGCAGTAAGGTCATTTCATAGATCGGGAGGTTCATCTTCTTTGTAAATTATTCTCATAGTAAGAAGAATGTCACTACCACATCTGTGGCCTCTACACAGCGCCTTTTTTTACAGCAAAAGAAAGTGGACAGGATCGTGGAAGAATACATAGACATCTTATCCTCACCTACAGGGATACCGAGATACTGCCAAGTCAAGCATCCAATTGATCCGACCCCTAGCGCATCTCTACCTAATGGACCAGGCTATTGGTGATCATTGATGGAGAATGACAAAATAATGTGTTAGATCTGAGAGATTATTCAAAAGGGGCACATCAAACGCAACTCCTCCCCTTGTGGAAGCCTGATTGTACTGGTGCAGAAGAAGGACGAGACTTGGTGACTCTGCATTGCTTACAGATCCTTAAACAAAATCATAGTTAGGAAATGCTACCCCATTCCCAGGATTGATGACCTTCTTGACCAAATCAAGGGGTAAAGGTTCTTCAGCAATATTGAACTAAAGTCTAGCTACCACCAGGTTCCCATCAAACCAACTTATGTATGGAAGACAACCTTCAAGTCTAAAGAAGGTCTCTACAAATGGCTAGTCGTGCCCTTTGGCTTAACAAATGCACCAGCCACTTTCATGAGGTTGATGGATGATGTATTGAGACCCTTCACCAACTCCTTTGTGGTGATATATTTGGATGACATCCTCATATTTAGCAGAACGTGGGAAGAGCACATGTGGCATATTCAACAGGTTTTGAGCACTTTGTGGTAGCACAAGTTGTATGCCAACTTAGAAAAATGCTCTTTTGGCATGAACAAGGTTGAATACTTGGGATACATTGTTGATGAGCATGGGGTACATGTTGATCCAAATAATATCAAAGTCATCCATGACTATCCAGCCTCGACCAATTTGACCAAGCTTCAGATCTTTCTGGGGCTAGCCAACTTCTACTGACAGTTCTTGTTGGGATTCTCCCATATTGCATGGGCCCTCATCCATGTGACCAAGGGCAGTGGTAGTGCCAATTTTGTGTGGGGGAAGGAGTAGAAACAAGCATTCAATGATCTAAAGCATCGGTTGTGCTTATCTCTAGTACTATCCTTTCCTGATCTGTAGCAACCATTCGAGTTTGAAACTAATGCATTTGATTATGGTTTGGGTACAGTTCTCACTTGGCACGAGCATTCGGTGGTATACCATAGTGAGACACTCTTTGATACTATCCGAAAATACCCCACCTATGAAAAGGAAATGTATTCCATTGTACAAGCATGTCATCAATGGAAACATTACATTCTATGGAAAGAGATGATCATACATGTTGATCACAAGCCTCTACAGTTCATACAGACAAGAGGAAATTGTAGAATGATTGCCATCAGAAGTGGTCCACCTACCTGCAACAAATTCGTCTCAACATCAAGTATAATACATGTATCTTTAATCATGTCTTTGACAGCCTTAGTCAACCCCCTGTGTTTTCACTCACCACTATGCTCCATTCCTATGGACATGAAGCCTCTAAGTGGCCCCAACTTTATCAGCAAGATCCGGACTTCGCCACCACATATCCTCTCTTGGGTACAAGCGTAACTGTCACTAGTTTTCAAATTCAGGACAAACTCTTATGCCACCTGGGCCATCTCTGTGTTCCTACAAGAGAGCGTGCAAAGTGGATTTTGGAATCCCACTACAGTCGGGTGGCAAGACATTTTTGTGTAGAGAAAACCGTGGTCGTTCTTCAGAAATATTTTTATTGGCCAAAACTTTGGCAAGATGTCAGCAAGTATATCATATCTTGCACTATCTGTGCCATTTCCAAGCCATCCATAAAGAAGAAAGGATTATATACCCCTCTTCCTATTCCCAAGAATCCTTGGGAATCCATCTCAATGGATTACATGTCTGTCTTGTCGTCCACCGAGCAAGGAAATGACTATGTGTTTTTGGTTGTTGATTGTTTTTTGAAGATGCCCATCATCATAGCCTATAAGAAGAATGTCACAATGCAAAATACTTCCAATATATTCTACGAGTGAGTGTGGGTCCACTTTGGGATACCAAAGACCATCATCTTTGACCGAGACAACAGGTTCCTCAACACCTTTTGGTCAAGTCTCTCGTCTCTGCTGGACACCAAGCTCACAAAATCCAATGCTTTCCACCCCAAACCGATGTCCAAACAAAGGTCATCAATTGGATGATTGTGCACATCCTGCGCATGTACAATTCTAAGCATCCATCTAAATGGGATGAGAGTCTTCCCTATGTCCAACATAGTTACAACAGGTCTCTCCATAGTTCCACCGGCCATAGCCCATTTTAGGTGGGTCTGGGATTACAACCCTTGGGACCCATTGATGTTGCACTCCCTCTTGCCACCGCATAGAAAGAATCTTCCCCTAATCAATCTACAATCGACAAAGCCACTAGATTAATTGAATGGATTCATCACATCCACCAACACATCCAGAAGATTTTGCAGAAATCCAATGCTAAGTACAAGAGCGCCATGATCAACATAGGGTACCACACAATTTTAGGTTGGCGATAAAGTCTGGTTCCATCTGTAGAAGGAGCATCTCGTCGGGCCCCATCAGAAGCTTTGCCCACTTCGTTATGGGCCTTACACTATTACAAAGGTTGTGGGTAGCAATGATTTTGAACTCAACACTCCACCCTTCCTTGGTCTACATCCAATATTCAATGTGGACCTCCTTCGGCCATATTTTCCACCATTATTTGACACTTTTGAGATCGTAGAACAACTGACACCAATAGAGCTCAACCCTGACTGCATGGAACAAGAATCCACTGATCATATCATGGACACACAGGTTAAGGGTATTCTGCAGTAGTGGATCCAACTTTATTGGGTTGTCAAGGCGGGGCAACTCCTACACCAAGGAAAGTGGCTCACCTGGGGCCAAATCCAGCAGAATTTTCCTCACCTGATGGGGGAACTCAATACAATGGAGACCATTGCTTCTTAAGGTGGAGGATTGATCCAGGTGGATGTTAATAGCCACCCACCTATTCCAACTGGCTCCTCATGTCCGCTTTTGTTCAACATATTCTTCTGGACTACTTTGTAATTGTGGGTTCTACACTTCTGGGGATGTCTAAAGCCCCACACATCATCCAAGTGGATATGGGTGGCCTCTCGCCTAATCCAACTAGATTATTTTGTATGTTTTCATTTCAACACATCTTCTTGTACTTTCGGGTCCATTTTGGGGCCTTAAACGTTACTTTTTTTTCTCTCCACAATCAAACTGTAGATGGAGTCAGAGTTTGACATCGAAATGTGTATCTCTCTGAAATACCTTTCCAATGGTCTATCACGCGCCTAAAATGGAGGTCATATGCAAACGTTACGGCCCTAGGAAGTTTAGGTACCAAATTACACCAACTTACTGATAGGGCCCACATGACTTTTGGCATTTCACCTTCTAGGGTTAGGTTTTTGGATGTCTAGGGTTTTTCCATTCATGAGTAATATCAAAAAGGCCTATGGAGCCTCATCGTAATCGATTCTTCTCATATGGATGCACGTAGCAGCCACATCTCTTCTCAGAGTTAGCTACCACCATTCAAGAAAGTTTTCAGTTTTACAGTTTCGACCAATTTCATTATTTAATAGAAGATATTGTTCACTAGATATTTGCATTATTCTCCGTATCTCTGTGTTTATTGTATTCGGTATGTTAATTAGTTCATTCCACTCCTAAATCTGGATCAAATCTAGAGAATTTAAAGTGGTAGAGCATGTGCTTTTGAAAGTGAATCCCAAGAAGAGCCCATTAAAGTTGGATAGTTGTACAAAGTTAGCAACCAGATTCTATGGCCCATTTAAAATATTGGATAGAATAGAGCCAGTTGCATACATTATTGCATTTCCTTCTTTTATGAATGTGCATAATGTATTTCATGTCTCTTTGCTAAAAAAATATGTAAATGATCCTAACCATGTTATTTATTGGCATTTGATTCATATGGATCTAGAGGGAGACTTTCAGGTCTAGTTGGTGCACATATTGGACAGAAAGGTCAAAAATATCATGAATCAAGTCATAGAGTTGGTAAAAGTTTAGTGGATCTGCTACGGTCTTGAAGATGCTACTCAGGAGCACGAATATGCCATGAAGGTAGAGTACCTATGAATTTTTGAATAAGTTTGAAACTTCATATTTCTATTTTGTATATGCACTAAGAACAGTGCTAAAATAAGGGGGAGGGGAATGTAATACCCTAGTTTTGAGTCCATGAATTAATAATGTATTTTGTTTATTTGATGAAAGGCCAAACTACCTTAACATTAAAAGAGGTTGGAGTGCCTAGGAAATGTAATATTGTGATCATTATTATTAATAAAATACATTTTTGACTGTGAGATAGACAAGGACAAGAGCTATATGGGGCTATGATTTTATGAGAAAGGGGGGAATTGAGGAGATAGGTATTTATGATTTGTTTTAATTAATTGTCACCCATGTTTTGTTGAGGAGGCATATGAGGGGGTGTATGAGTTTCTTGGGGAGACCACGTTGGCCTTGGAGTGCCTGGATACTTAGTCCATGTTCTTGATTGTCTTGGGGGTTCATTTCATTCATGCAGTTCCAGAAGTTATTCAAGGAAATGAATTGTTGAGGAACATCAACCATGGTTCGTTGGCTGTGGGATTTACTTGTGTATTCTAGTCACAAATTAATTCTTTAGTGCATAGATGCATTGGAATTTTGATAAAAACTTGTCACAGTTGTGAATCCTAAGAGTTCCAACAATGATGTAACACCCCAGGTTTTGAGCCCCCATATTAAATAATGTATTGTTACACTGCTAAGAGGCCAGAGTGCCAATACAATTATTAAAAGGCCAGTGTGACCAAGAAATGTAATGTTTTGATCATTATTAATAATAAATGCATCACTAGTTGTTAGACAGACAAGGACTACAGTTATAGGAGGCTATGCTTCCACAAGAGAGGGGGCTTGAGGGGCTAAGAATTTTATTTTATATTTTATTCTCCATTTTTCTTAATGGAGAATAACAGTTACATGAGCTTCTTGGGGAAAGGCCAAGAGGTTCTTGATCCCCACGAATTACATAAACTCATCCCTGAACTGTTGTGGGGGGCGGGGGGGGTTTCTCTCTCACTCTCATTTCTCATCCTCATTCTGTTGTTGGTCGCTTCACTCTTCCCTCATGCATTTATTCACCTGTTTGTTCACTCTTTCGCACCTCTCATGGAGACTTCATGCCATTCATTTATGTCACCCACTCATATTTTCTCGTGTATTTCTTGGCTTGGGAAAGGAAGATGAACTATTGAAGAGCAGCCATGGCATTGCCGGTTGTAGATATTGTTGGTGTATTCCAACCATGACTTGAGGTCTGCATGTATGAGATGTTTGGCTTGTGTCTATCTTTTCTCACATCTACGAGTCCTGAGAGTCCCAGCATGTAGATTCTAGACTAGTTGCACTGGAGCCCTAGAAGGCGAAGGACTACCTGAGGGACTAAGTGGGAAAGAAGGGTGGGGACCCATTCTCTTGGGTTGTGCAAGCTGGGTAGAAGAGAGATGGGTACTTGGATTGTTGTGGGTGTTGGGAAGCCTGTGAGATATTGAGTGTTGAATGGTTTGGGAATCCGAGTAACACTTTGGAACCATCCTTGTGGATTCAGATCCCTGGATCGGGGGTGACATTGTTGTTGAAACTTGGAACAATAGTGTCTATGGTTGGGTGGAGTGTCCTTGCTCTGCAACTAGTCAGTGGTTCTCTTCTATAAAAGATAAGTGCCTTATATTATGGTATTATTTACATATGTATGAATTATTTTTGTTATGTATTTATTTATCGTTGAATTCGATATGTTTAGAGTATGCATGCTTGTTGTTTATTGTTGTGCATGTCATTTAGTTCCTTTATTTTATACATATTTATTAATTTGAAAGGTTTCTGTAAGATAAAGAAGTCCGAGAGTGGGCTTGAAGTAGCGTAGCATAGCCTGTGGGTGGTTGATTATGTTACAGTTTGGTATCATAGCTCATGGTTCCAATACTAAGCCTGGATGGGCCATGTAAAACGAGATTGAAGAAAAAATTTCCCAAAGAATTTAAGTTGCAAAGTGCCAGAAGGCGATGAGAGCACACCTTAACTGTGTTTGAAATCTCAAGAGGTGTAGCGGTTTGGGAAACCACGATGGTCGTAGGATCTATTCGGGAAGGGTATGAATCTTTCACAATTGTCATATATAGGAAAAGAGCATGGAGGTTAAACCCTCAAGTCCTTCGGACTTTGCTGCTTTGGAAATTTCAAGTTCCTTTTCATAAAAGAAGCCCGAAGCCTCGAATATCCGAAGTCCCGAAGTGAATCTATGTCGTAGATCGCAAGGAGGAGTACCTGACTATTGTATTTGGACAAGGAAAGGTCTGGTCCATTGGATCAAGAACATATAAGGAGGTGAGAAAAGTGGAGAAGATCAGACTCGATTCGTCTGATATGCGTACGAGAAAGTGTGAGCCATAGATCTCACAGCAGTTTAGAGATTCAGCACTCTGGGAAAAGTGAGCCCTTAAGCTGCGAGGAAAAAAGTCTCCCAAAGTCCCAAACTCTAGAGTAAATATGGATCATTCATGTTTCGAGAAACGTGTTCATAGATCATCATATTCAAGAATTCAACATTAAGAGAATTTGAGGTGTAGTGTGGATAAGTCTTCCAAATTTTTGAAGTCCTAAAGTCTCGAATTCATGAGGCACTAGAGTGATGTGGTCTATTGATGTCACCTAGGGTGATGTGGACATACTTGATGCTCACCACGTAATTCTATGTTCATTTTTTTCAAAGACCATTCATTCTAGTTAGTATATGACACATGTCACTCCTCAAATAGGGCCACGTGTTTGTTCCTTATGTTCTTCCACGTAGCACCCCTTGGTGCTTAGTTGTTGATGAATACTCTGGGAGTTCACCAATTCGACGCTCGGAATGAATGAAGTGGAATGAAGGTGAAACCTCCTGAAGCTCCAAAGATCAAAGTAAATCCTCACCGTTGATCCGGAGAGGACACGTGGCAGTAGATCTTGTAGTCCAAAGACTTGGCACTATGGAGGATTCAAGGTATAAGCAGTTGGGGTTGAGGACTCCTGAAGGAGCAGGTTCACCTCAACCAATGATTATAGAGGATACGTGGCAACATATCCTGCATTCCGAAGACTTGGCACTCCAGAAGGATTGAGAGTGTGGATATTCAAGAACTCCCAAAGCTCAGAGTCTCAAAGCTCATGTTGACCATTAGATCTACAGATCTACGATGGATATTTGGTTTAATATTCCAATGTAATATTAAAGTTCCAAATAATAACCGGATTTGAAATTTATAACGGTATATTTCATAAAATTTGTGGGTACTCCAAAGGTGGAATCCACCACTATTCTTTATAATCTCCGCAATGAATACAGATCGTCTGATCTATGATCAGATTTCAAACTAAAAACAAAATTGTATTGAATTTAAATTATGGGTACATGTCCCAACATTAACCCGTGTGCATATACAATCTCCGCAATGGATTATGATCGTCGATCTCAACCCTTTATCAATTTTAAACCACACGTTTTCATATATAATAATTTTAGCACATAAATATTTGACAGAGGATTTATATTGAAAACAAAACTTTGATCTTCCAAATTCAATTGCAAAGTACACTTACAGTTCGTTCCACAATAGAGTTGTATGAACTCCTAGTGTGAATGTGTAAATAAAACTCAGATCTTTCGCAGCAAGAGATCAAAATAGATATACACAATCATCTCCAAGAGTGAGAGTTTCCAAATGAAAGTGATATATGATGCAGACTAATATATATGTGTGTATGTATACGTATGCATGTATGTATTCTTCATGAATTGAAAGGACATGTAACATTGTTTGGAAAATTTTGTTCGTCATATGCTTAACTCTGACAAAATGGTCATTTCCACATTTTGCATAATTAAGGAGTTTAAGAATATCATCTCAGAATGTGTATTCAATAAATGGAAGAAGGTGAGGGAGCCTCCAGCCATGATAAAGAGGTTGAAGGCTAGAATACCAGAGTTGGTAATGTAGAGACGGAATCCAACGGACACAAGGGCCGAGGGGAGCAAGAAACATTGATAGAAATTGTAAGAAGAATGAAAATAGAAGTGCAGAGCTACAAGGAAAAAAATAAGAGGTTCATGAGAGATCAAAGTCAGATAAATTCTCAAGCGCTGCAGAGCTTCAATCAGTTTCAAGGACAAGAAAAGAATGACTCAAATCAAGTTGAAGAAGGCGGGTATCATGAAAGAAGAGATGAGCATGGAAGAGATGGTTATTTGAGTAGTGTTATCAGAGCTCATAGGAATCACTCACCTCCTTACTCAGCAAGAAGGTATTATGCATCTGAATATTCCATAAGAAGTTTATAGGTGTCTACTGTTAGGCACATAAGAAGAAGGCATGAAATGGACAGTTTGTAAGGAGAGTTGAGGAAGCTCAAGCCACCATCCTCTGATGGTGAAAGGGAAAGAGAAGATGATGTTAAAGCATGGTTGCTTGGACTCAGGAGATATTTCCAATTGAATAACTATTCATCAAACCTAGAAGCCAGGATTTCCACCTACCATTTACATGGGAAAGTTGACATGTTGTGGGACCAGATGAAGCAAGTTGAGAATATTAATGAGAATAGGATCACTTAGAAGTAGTTCAAGAAGTATTTTCAGAAGGAGTACCTCTCAGAAAATTTCTATGAAAAGAAAATATTGGAGTTCTTTGAACTCCGGTTGGGAAGCATGTCCATGGCAGAATATGAGAAGAAGTTTTTAGGGTTATTAAAGTATGTTGGGTTTATAAATGATGAAAAGGTGAAAATACATAGGTTTTTGAGTGGACTTTCATCCTTTTGTAAAGAAAATATTCAGTATGATGAACCCAAGGCCTTGATTGAGGCTATCAGGAAATCTAAGTACATGTATGAGCAAGGCTAGGGCAGAGAATCCATGCAAAAATCTTGGAAGGATAAGAAGAAGGAGAACTTTGATCATAGAAAGAAGGGATTCAAACCTCCTTTCCATAGAAATGAGCCTAATAAAAATCATCAAGACCAGTATTCTAAGGATGAATCCAAGAAATAATACTCCTTGGGAAAAAAGGGTAAAACCACCAATCCAATGTTTGGGATGCAAGGAAGATCACTTGTACAAGGATTTCCCTCATGAAAAAGGACAAAGTGAATACCATGCACAACCTCCAAGAGGCTAAGACACTCGAAGACATGGGAAGAATTTATGCAGGCTTAGATGATTGGCAATCATAACACCAATCCAACATGACCAAGGTGGAAGGTAAGATCATAAATCGATTTCTATTTTAATTGATTCAGCAGCAAGTCATTGTTACATTGACCTTAAAATAGTGGATAGATTACATTTCGAGAAAAGTAAGCTTGGGAAATCAAGTTTTTTCATCTAGCCACTGGAACCAAAAGGAAAACCCATGATATGGTCAAAGGTTGTTCCATAAGTATTAATGGTGTGAACACTAGTGGTGATCTAAATATCATACCGTTGGGGACTTGTGATATTCTAATTGGAATGGATTGGTTGGACAAGCATCTTGTTGTCCTAGATTGTCACGGCAAGACATTTACATGTCTTGATGGAGATGGAAAATAGATCATTGTGAAAGGTGTACCAAGACTCATCTCTATAAGGGAGATTTCATCCTTACAATTAAACAGATGTTTCAAAAAAGGGTGTCAGTTGTATGCATCCCATGTGGAGGAGCCAGAAAGACAAAGGGGACAAGCCTCGAAGATTTTACGGTACTGCAAGAATTAGAGGATGTATTCTAGGAAATACCAGGGTTTCCATCGAAAAGGGAAATAGATCTCTCTATTGATTTAGTGCCAGGAACTGGCTTGGTGTCAAAAACACCTTACAGAATAAGCACACCAAAGTTAAAATAATTACAAATGCAGTTGGAGGAATTGTTGAAGAAAGGGTATATATGCGCAAGTGTTTCACCTTGGGGAGCACCCATACTCTTTGTCAAAAGAAGGATGGGATCTTGAGATTGTGTATTGGATTTCGACAACTGAATAAGTCGACTGTAAAGAACAAGTATCCTTTACCCAGAATTGATGACCTCTTTGATCAGCTAAGAGAAGAAAAGATATTTTCGAAGATAGACTTGAGATCGTGATACCATGAGGTAAGAATCAAGGAAAAATACATACATAAGACAACCTTCAAAACCAGGTATGGGCATTATGAATTTGTAGTGGTTCCATTTGGACTAACCAATGCACCAGATGTCTTTATGTGCTTAATGAATGGCATATGCAGATATTACTTGGATAAGTTTGTAATAGTATTCTTGGACGACATACTTCTCTATTCTAAGTCAAAGGAAGAGCATGAAAATCACCTAAGATTGGTTTTGCAAGTGTTGAGGGAACATCAATTGTATGCCAAGCTTAGTAAGTGTTATTTTTATCAAGAACAGATCCATTACTTGGGGCACATTATTTCGGAACAGGTTATAGCAATGGATCCATAAAATATTGAAGCCATTAGAGGATGGCCAACGCCCATAATGTTTTAGAAGTCAGATATTTTATGGAATTAGCTGGTTACTACAAAATGTTAATAGCAGGGTTCTCTAATATTGTTCATCCCATCACTTATTTGCAAAAGAAGGGAATGAAATTTGAATGGACATATGAATGTCAAGAGAACTTTAATTTGTTGGAGTTACTCACTAGTGCACATGTGTTAAAGATTGTTGACCCAAATGAAAGTTGTGTGGTATGTATAGATGCATGTAAGGAAGGACTTGGTGGAGGCCTCACTCAAAATGGACATGGCATTGGTTATGAGTCTAGAAAGATTAAGGAACATGAGAGGAACTATGCCACACATGACTTGGAGCTAGCTACCATTGATCATGCATTGAATATGTGGAGGAATTATCTCATGGGGAAGAGATTTGAATTAAGACTAGACCACAGTGGTCTGAAGTATCTTTTTGAAAAACCAACTTTGAATGCCAAGAAAACAAGATGGTTGGAATTTTTAAGTGAATACGACTTTGATATCAAGCATATCAAAGGAAAAGAAAATAAATTTTCTGATGCACTTAGTAGAAGAGTACATATCATGCATGCTACAACTGTTAGTATGCATTAGTGAGACTTGAAGAGCATAATTTTAGATGTTGTTGTTACAGATCAGCATTACCTATGGGAAAATGAAAGTTTGCAGCAAGAGTATGTACAATAGAAAATGAAAGAGTATGAGATAAACGAAGATGGATAACTTATGCATAAAAATAGAATTTATGTCCCTAGTTCCGGAGAACTTAATAATTTGGTATTAAGAGAAATGCATAATGTCCCATATGCTAGACATCTTGGTTACTAGAAAAAAATTACAGTAGTAAGAAGCCAATTCTTTTGGTTGGGGATGAAGAAGGATGTTGTTGATTACATCGTCAAATGTATGGAATGTCAGAGAGTGAAGGTTGAGCATAGACACCCAATGGGTTTGTTACAACCATTACCAATTCCAAAGAAGAAATGGGAAGTGATAATTGTTGGCCCTTGACCAAGCTTTGGGATATTCTTGGTCATATTGACCTATTTTGGACTTCGACAACCTGTCGAAGGAGGATCGCAAGACGAAGTGGAGATCACGGGATCTCGACCCCTTTTTGGGTTTTTGGGATTATGTAATGGGATTGAGATGTCGGACCATGGGTTTACCCATGTTTAGGCCTATTCTGTAATATATAAATAGATTCTTAGGCTAGATAGAAGTGTTGGTGCATCTATGTGGTGTATGCAAGATAGTTAAGTGCTACATGCAAGTATGGTTTGTAGATGCTATGTGCATACTATGAGAGACTTGCAGAGCTAGGTGCAAGGTATTGTAACAGGTTGTGAAGTTCTTTGTGTTGTAACACAAGGAAGGAGGATCTAGCGAGGTGCGCAGATATCCTATCCTAAGAAAAGTAGGGTTTTGAGGCTCTGTGCTTGTAACCAATTGACTAAAGACAATAAAGAAGAAGAGTTGGTGGATGTAGCCCCAGGGTGGGAGTGAACGACATAAACACTGTGTTGTTCTTTTTTGTGCTTGTCTTGATGTGTTTATAACTTCTCTTATTAAGTTCTTTCGTATAGATAGATAGATCTACTATGCTTTGTGCTCTGAATGTTAGATCTGACTTCCATGAATGTGCTTAGTGCTTGCTTCTGCTAGATCTGATCCATCTATTTGTGTTAACTGCTTAATTACATTGGATCAGTGTGAATGCTACGAAGCTCTTTTTTATCAGCGAAGTAGATATTGATTGCATATTGAGGATCTGATGGTGCTAAGTACTCTATTAAGTATCATAATCATAGATCTATGTCCCAGCTAAGGTTGCAGACACTGGAGTCTCGCAACCACCCCTGCCTCTACCTCAGGTGAGACTTCATCTTCTTCGTAGGTGTTGTTGAAAGGGCCATTAGTTAGGGTTTTGTTGGTGCATTGTTGTAGCATTGAACCCTGGGTCTGCCCCTGTGCCAACAAATGGTTCTGTTGTTGGGACCGAAACTGTGATTGTTGGTAACTGAGAAAGAAGAAGCTTTGTGCAAAGATTCATCTTGAAGTTGTGAAAGCTCCATGCATAGATATGGCAGTCTAGTGTGAAGTATTCTACTTGATATATAAAACTCTGTGCTAAAAGAAAGAAGCCTGATCTGAACAAAAAGATGTCAGTTCTGAAGGAAAGAAGCAAGATCTGAAAGATTTGTTCTCTAAGAAAGGTAAAAGTGAGAATTTATGGTTAAAAGAGGTAAGATATGCAAGCTTTGTGCTCTGATAAAGGTAAGAATAGTGAAAAGTTTTAGATCTGGAAGCTTTGTGCTATGTAGAAGTAAGATAAGTGTAAATTTGTGTTTCTAGAGTATGGATCTAGGTATGTTTAATAGAGTCTATCCTAGTTCGAAAACTAGGGTATTGATAGATGAAGGAAGATTTGATATTAATAGATCTGATAAGAATAGTGAAAGATATGTTATACCTATGCATAAAAAGAATGTTTGGACTAACAAATGGATGCAGGATCCTAGAAAGAATTTGTTGTAGATTAGCTCATATGCTCCTAGTGTGCAGTACAGGAGAAGTTGGGGATCATTTAAAAGAAAGAGAGGATTAACCCTTTGTTATAGCTGCAAAAGACCAGGACATCTTGCTAAGGAGTTCCCTAGAAGAAGACCTAGATGTCTTTGTTGCAAAGCTATAGATCATGAAGTGTTGGATTTGCCTGGAATGATTGCTAAAGTTGAAAGAATGAATCTGAATCAGGAAAACCCTAAGGCAAATCCAGAGACTATAGCAGAATCCCAGAAAGAATCAGAGCAAGTATTGATACAAATGAAGGAAACCTTGAATGACCACAGACATGTCATCTTATCAGATATCTTCAAAGAAAAACAATACCTTGAAGCAAGAATAGGAGACTTTGACATTGACTATGTTATGGATGAAGAGACATGGGTGAATATCATGACAGAGAGAACTTTGGAAGCTATAGGGAGGCCTTCTATAATTCCTTCATTAGGAGGAATAGGGATATTCAGAGGAAAGATGATAAACTTATGTGGAAGGCCCACTCAGATACCTATGAATGCAAATGGAACTTCGACAAAAGAAGATTTTGAGATTAATAAATATATTGAGGACAGCACCCCATTTACCATGTTAATAGGAAAACCTTGGATTGACAGAGATCGAGTCAGATGAAAGGAAGAAGAAGAAGTCTTAGAGAGGAAGAAGCAAGAGTTAAAAGATTTCATGACCAGAAGGATTGCACACTTGATTGAGGAACAGAAGAATAGATTGAAGTTATTTAACACTAGCGACCCAGATGTCGAAGCTGCAAGAACATTAGAAGACCCATGAGAAACTGAAGTACCTATCCTAGATAAAGGCGAGGTATTAGCCATGAGTCCTAAGAAGGAATCTCAATAGCGCATTGTGACTATGTCAAAAGAAGATAAGAATCTAAATGGGAAAAGGACTACCAAGATGAATCTCGCTACAAAGAAGGCTAGAAAGTTGAGTAAGAAGAGGGATAAGATTGAAAAGTTGTAGAAGGCTCCAGAGGGAACTTTGTAGATGGAAAAATTGCAAAATTAGAGCTTCGTCGAGATCTCATAACAGCGACACATGGCACTTCGCCATGGCGAAGAAATATAGTCATTGGGGACACTATAACCGTTCGATTGTCGCCCCGAATGGGTGGAAAGTCATTTAAGGCTCGACACCATACTGTTGGACCATGCCATAATGGACCAAATAGAGTTAATGAAGGCTTCATACCCATTTTCGAGTTACCTATTTATCCCATCACACCATGCACCGAGAACACTTTTTCTAACAAAGAGTTTGAGCCCGCAGACTAAGTGAATTGTATACAGTTATCATTGTGCTCTTGTTGTTTATTCTAGTGCAATTTCTAAGTTAATTTGACCCCGATCTAATTAATCCCAAGCATGTATGTATGAGGAACTCAACGCAATCAAAGAATCGGTGACAGAAGTACTCCTTGACCTGATGACTGAAAGAGTCAATTCGGAGAGAGGATTATCCATAGGTGTATAAGCATCATCCACGAGAGGGCTTCCAGCCTCTCTGTCAACTTCTTGAGCCAGACCATCCTGGCCATTAGATGAGAAGTGAACTAAGAACAGGGATGATCTCGCAAATGCTAAGTTGATTCTGAGCATATTACCTACCTATATACCACCTTTGAGCGGTGATGTAAACCGTGACAGCGTACCTAGAGATTTTGAGTATGCGTTGGTCATTACATACCTCTCGAAGGGGATACGCACAGTTCACGCAAACCAAGATAATATTGTAGCATTGAAGTTTAGCGACTTCAAGCTCGGAGACCGAAAAGTTTACAACATGCTCGCCCCACATAAGTACCTGACCAGAACAAAGGGAAGGAATTTGAAGATCGTCCCTCAGTCATGGACCCATAACCTCACATTGTCCACCCTAATGAACGTTATGAATATTCCGCACTTTGAACGACACCATGAGGTGAATGCATGTGTCAAATTTTTGTTGTCTTGTTACCATGGAGGTTATTTATGGTTAATTTGTTGCATAGCAGTGGATCCAACATTGATAAATCGGATCACTGGGCTTAGTATGCAAGGACCCGACCCAGAGGATTTCTACCCTGGAAAATCCATGGACCTCTCTCTCACACAAAGGATCAAGGACACTTATGGCAATGTTGAGAAGGGCATGTTAGGCTATAAGGTAGCTTCTATCCAAAGCAGCATAGTGTGCCTCCCCTGTCAATTGATCACATGAAAGTTAGTACGAAAGAACCGACCCACCCAAGTCACTAGTTTTGTATTCGACCTCATAGGGAAGTGCACAGAGGGCCTACAAATGAATTGGGTGAAGTACCTGGTGAACCAATTAGAACTTGACTACAGAGAAGCCCAGGATCAAGGGTATGAATTTCACTTCAAATGGTTATTGATCCTGATCACTTTCATTGCCTGGGAGATGCCAGAAGATGAAACCTTCCCATACATTAAGATTTTTGAACCATTGGCTGCAAAGTTCAGCAAACTGTGATATTCAAGCGACATGAATAAACAATGGCA
The DNA here is from genome assembly GCA_009831015.1 of Picea engelmannii. Classification (NCBI taxonomy): domain Eukaryota; kingdom Viridiplantae; phylum Streptophyta; class Pinopsida; order Pinales; family Pinaceae; genus Picea; species Picea engelmannii. The sequence continues at coordinate 373,309 of ML777150.1, forward strand.
GTCCAATGTTGTATTTCATGCATACTACAACCAGTTGAAGGTAGCCATACAATCTGCGCCTCGCATAACTTTGAATAATTTACACAGGTTCCAACCTTTGATTAATTTCAGTGCGGACCACCATTTCATTTATATTATAGTGCACGCTGATGAGCACAACCAACAACTTCAGTCTTACTATAATATAATAGAGGAGGACTTGGAGGAGATCACCAAGTACTGGTCGGCGGACCTCCTCATTCCAGCAGACCTTGCGAAGATATCTGATATAGATAGTTTAGAAACTGCATCGAATACACCTGGACCTAGCAAGATAAAGAAATCTGAAGAGGTTCAGGATTTAGACAGTGCATCCGTGAGGACTGCTTCCATTTCACCAAAGCAAGGAGGTGATGGTAGAGAGATAGATGGTGCAGAATTTGAACAGAAGAAAGGCGAGGTTACACCGCCTAGAGATGAGGAGGACCCCTCGAAGAAAAGGAAGGTTTCCCCCTTGAATCCTTCCTCTCGGAAGAAATCAAAAGCTTCTATGACCAAAATGCAAACTATCCTCACCTCAGATGACTTTGATTTCATTATAGCGGCCCTGAATGATGCTTTGTTGGAGATAGAAGAGAAATTAGAGGCTAAGTGATCCAGGTGGATATTGGTGGCCACCCGCCTATTCCACTTGGACCCATACCATTGTTTCTTTCATTTTTTTAGTTTCCTTAATTGTAGCACAATTTACTATTTTTAGCAGTTCCTCGGGTCCTGAACTTCCGGAGCTATTTTGGGGCCCTAAATGACATTTTTTGGGCATGAATTATTTGGCGAATGTGAGTCCATTTCAAGCTCAATATTCGTTGTCAGTAGTGTATTCCTTGGATAGATCTTTCTAATGATGTATCATGTGCGTCAAACGGAGATAGTATGCCAAAGTTACAACCCCGGGAAATTGATGTACCAATTTACCCCAACGGGGCCCATATTCTGGAATTTCATCTCCTAGGGTTAGGTTTTTGGATGTTTAGGGTTTTCCATTGTTTCTCAATAATATATAGGCCTTCGAGCCTCATTGTAATAGGTATTTCAGAGGTCAGTAGCCGCCACATCTCTTCTCAAAGATAAGCTACCAACGCCCTAGCTAGTTTATTTCCATTCTGTCTGTGAGCATTTTTCAGTCATTTGTTATTAATGAAATGAAGTCTTATTTCCACTGCATCTCTATGTTTATGGGTATTTATGTATTTCATTGTGTTCCTACATAAACCCAGATCAATGGTATCAGAGCGGTCTGCTCATTCTCGATCTTTCTTTGCATGTCCCCAACGAGGTCGGGGTATAAGGAGTTGGGGCTCGATCTGGTTGAAGCTTTGCAAGATTAGTCTTGCAAACCTCTACGACTGCCCATGGGGGAAGATAAGAAATATGAGGGAGTAGGAGATCCTATCAAAATGTTTCTCGAGGAGGCCCTCGAGAAACAAAGGAATGCGATGATGGACAACTTTGCCCAAATTCTTCAACGGATTACCACTAGCGGCGCATCGACATCCAACAGCCACTCTGGAGGTGCCACTTCTTTTAAGGTACAAGAAAACTTTGAAATTCCCATATTTGAGGGCCAAATAGATGCATATTCCATAGATAGATGGTTGAATCTGTTAGAAGGATATTTCTCGGTTCATGAATTTTCTGACCGAGAAAGGATTATTTTCGCACTCCTCATAGTCGCCCCCCATGTCAAGGACTAGTGGGAAACCTACTCGGAGCAATAGGGTGAGGGGGAACCCTCTCTGTTCTCATCCATACCCACTTGGAATTATTTTAGAGATGCCATCAAGGAACAATATTATCCTGTGGGGAGCTATGAAGACAAATACATACAATGGACTATGTTGCGGCAACAAAGGGACCAAGATGTGTATGAGATGACAAATTTGTTTCATACCCTACGCACAAAGTTGGGTGTCAAATATTCAAAGAAACATTTGGTGTTAAATTACCACAGTTGTCTGCACATATACATTTAGGAGTAAATGGAGTTCCTCGACATCTCCTCGCTTGGTGTGGCGTACCGATATGCTACCAAGATTGAGCAGAAGTTCAAATAGAAAAAGCGAGACTTTGGGTCTACAAATCAGAAGCAAGGGAAAGGTACCCCCAAACCACAGAATAAAGGATCAAGCCAAGGCGAGCGGCCCAGGATAACCTACCAAAGCCACAAGCAAAGAAAAACACCATGAATCCAAAAAAGGACACGGGGAAGTGGTGTGAGTTCCATAAGAGCTCCACTCACAACACAAGTGAGTGTCGGGCCAAGCAGTCACTGGTAGCCGAGTTGAAGGCTTCTGAATCGGATGCATTCTCTAACTCTAAATCAGAACCCGACAAGGGGAATGATAGGGGGAAGATGATTATCGATGTGGATCCCAACGCCACCGTTGCCACCATGAATATCAAGAAGGAGGAACCAGAAGATCCAGAGCAGGTGAAGCGTCTCTTCCATTCCAAGATGTGGGTAAAGAGTTCCCCGTTGCATTTCAATGTCAACAACGGGAGCCAAAAGAACCTCATATCGGTAGAGGTCGTGAAGCGGCTGGGATTTTCGACCACAACACACCCACAACCATACACCATCGGGTGGTTTCACCAAGGACGAGACCTTCGCGTCAGCCAACAATGTCGCCTTATGTACAACATCAAGCTCTTCACGGATGAGGTATTATGTGACATTGCTCCTCTTGATGTTTCTGATGTATTATTAGGCCAACCATACTTATGGAAGAGACATGTTGTGTATGAGTCCAGGCCTCATGTTGTTATTATCACCTTGGGCAATAAGCTGTACAGGATACCGGAGATAGCACTGCCTACCACCATATCTTTAGCTACTGTAAAACAATGCAGTAAGCTCATTTCCAAAACTAGGAAATTTGTTTTCCTGATGATCCGCCCTCAGGGAAAGAGGACAAGTGTGGCCATGACCTCCAAACAGGTCCCTACTGCATGAAAACAACAAATGGATAATGTCGTGGAGGAGTACGAGGACATCTTCACCTCCCCCGCAGGGGTGCCTCTACACTGTTAGGTCAAGCACCCCATCGATCTGACCCTAGGTGTACCATTGCCCAATGGACCCATCTATCGACGCTCTGTTTTGGAGAATGACAAAATCAAGAGGCAGATTCAAGAGCTTTTGTAGAAAGGTCACATCCGGCCAAGTTCATCATCTTGTGGGAGCCTAATCATGTTGGTACAGAAGAAGGATGGGACTTGGAGACTTTGCATTGATTATCGGGCACTGAACAAGATCATTGTTCGGAATAGGTACCCAATCCCACGGATTGATGAGCTTCTGGACCAACTCAAGGGGAAGAAATATTTCATCACGATCGACTTGAATTTGGGGTATCACCAGGTACCAATCGAACCCTTTGATGTGTGGAAGACTGCCTTCAAATCCAAGGAGGGCCTTTTCGAATGGTTGGTCATGCCATTCAGGTTGATGAATGCCCCTGCAACCTTCATGAGGCTAATGGAAAACATCCTACAGCCATTCACCAACTCATTTGTAGTGGTGTACTTGGATGACATTCTGATCTTCAACCAGACTTAGGAAGAGCACCTCCACCACATCTGACAGGTCCTCCAAACACTGCGACAACACAAGTTGTGTGCCAATTTGGAGAAATGCAATTTTGGCATGACCCAGGTTCAGTATCTGGGATACATTATTGATGAGTGGGGGGTGCATGTGGATACAACAAAGATCCAAGTCATTCATGATTGGACAACCCCAACCACCCTAACAGAGCTCTGCATCTTTTTAGTTCTTGCCAATTTCTACCATAGGTTTATGTTGGGATTCTCTCATATCACTTGGCCCTTGAGTCAAGTCACCAAGGGAGGAGGTAAAGCAAAATTATTTTGGTCCAAATCTCAACAGAAGGCATTCGGGGAGTTGAAGAATCACCTCTTCTCTACACCAGTGCTCACATTACCAGACTTGCAACAACCATTTGAGATCGAGATAGATGCCTCTGACTATGCCATTGGGGAAGTCAATACCCAACATGGGCATCCAGTGGCATATCACAGTGAGACACTTTTCGACACAATATGGAAGTATCCCACTTATAACAAAGAAATGTATTCTATTGTGCAGGCTTGTCAGCAATGGAAGCATTACATTTTGGGAAAGGAAACGGTCATCCACATAGACCACTGACCCCTACTGTTCATACAGACACAACGGAATTTGCAGAATGATCACCATCAAAAGTGGTCCACATACCTACAATAGTTTCATTTGAACATTAAGTACAAGAAAGGTAGCACCAATAATGTTGCAGACTACCTCAGTCAACCACCCATCGTGGCACTAACCACTGTGCTCAACTCTTATGGGCACAAGACTTCTGATTGGCCACTTCTCTACACAAGTGATCCAGAATTCGACCACACATACAATACACTCTTGGAGGGTAAGCAAGTTCCCAATTTTCACCTCCAGGATGCCCTGCTTTATCACCTAGGACACCTTTGTGTTCCTTCAAGTGAGCATGCCAAGATGATTTGGGAGGCGCACTACAATCGGATCGCTGATCATTTCGGCATCGAGAAAACCATGGCAGTAATGCAAAAGTATTTCTATTGGTTGAACCTTCGATAGGATGTCGGGAAGTACATCAAGTTTTGCACTGCTTGCGCCATCGCCAAACCGACCATCAAGAAGCAAGGCCTCTATACTCCACTTCCTACCCCCAGTTGACCTTGGGAATCCATCTCTATGGATTACATGTCAGGCCTTCCTTCTACTAAGCATGGCAATGACTGTGTTTTTGTGGTTGTCGACTGATTCTCGAAGATGTCCATTATGATGGCCTACAAGAAGAATATCACAGCAGAAGACACTGCTAAACTCTTCTTTGAATGAGTGTGGGTACACTTTGGGATCCCACAGTATATCATCTCAAATCAGGATAGCAGGTTCCTCAGTACATTTTGTTCCAGCCTCTATTCGATGCTAGACACCAAGCTCACCAAGTCCACAGCTTTCCATCCGCAAACTGATGGCCAGGCAGAGGTCATCAACCGGTTGATTGTACACATTCTGCACATGTACAACTCAAAGCATCCACGCACATGGGATGAGAGCCTCCCCTATGTACAACACAGCTACAACCAGGCTCTCCATAGCTCAACCAGTCACAACCCCTTTCAAGTGGGCTTGGGATTCCAGCCACTATGTCCCATTGACGTAGCCATGCCATTTGCGGCTACTCGGGCAGATTCAGCCCACGTCCATTTTGAGGCTAACAAGGCAAACAACTTCATTGAGATCATTCAGCACATTCGCCAACAAGTTCATGACATCTTGGATAGAGCCAATGCTAATTACAAGCAATGACATGATCAACATCGGGAGCCACACAACTTCCAGGTGGGCGACAAAGTGTGGCTACATTTGCAAAAGGAGTGCCTCGTTGGACCCTACCGCAAGATTCACCCGCTCTGATATGGGCCATACACCATCACCAAGGTTGTAGGGGAAAATTTCTTTGAGCTTGGTATTCCACCATTCCTTGGTCTGCACCCAGTGTTCAATGTGGACTACCTTCGGCCCTACTTTCCACCTCTACTAGACACATCCGACATGGAAGAACAACTCACACCAATAGAGTTAAACCCAGATTGCATGGAACAAGCCACAACTGATCAAATTATGGAAACACAAACCAAGAACACCCACCAACAGAGGATCCAGCTATATCGAGTTGTCAAAGAAGGCCAACTCCTTCACCAGGGCAAGTGGCTCACCAGGGACCAAGTTCAGCAGAAGTTTCCTCATCTCATGGAGGAACTCAATGCAATGGGGACCATTGCTTCGTAAGGGGGGAGGACTGATCTAGGTGGATATTGGTGGCCACCCACCTATTCCACTTGGACCCACACCATTGTTTCTTTCATTTTTTCAGTTTCCTTAATTGTAGCACAATTTACTATTTTTAGCAGTTCTTCGGGTCCTGAACTTCCGGAGTTGTTTTGAGGCCCTAAACGATGTATTTTGGGCATGAATTCTTCGGCGAATTTGAGTCCATTTTGGACTCAATATTCGTTGTCAACAGTGTATTCCTTGGATAGATCTTTCTAACGATGTATCATGTGCGTCAAACGAAGATAGTATGCCAAAGTTACGACCCCGAAAAATTGATGTACCAATTTACCCCAACAGGGCCCATATTCTGGCATTTCATCTCCTAGGGTTAGGTTTTTGGATGTTTAGGGTTTTCCATTGTTTCTCAATAATATATAGTCCTTCGAGCCTCATTGTAACAAGCAGTTCAAAGGTCAGTAGCCACCACATCTCTTCTTAGAGATAAGCTACCAGCACCCTGTTGGTTGTGGAGCCTGATTATCTTCCTGATTCAGAGGTCTTTTACTTTCAGCCGTGTTTATACCCCATGAAGTATTTACACCAAAAAAGTATGTACACTCTTCCATGCGAGGGAGTGCAGGGGGGGGTACCCCCTCTGCGGGGTCTGAGGGGGCTATCCCCCGGACTGGGGGGTCTGGGGGAAAGCGAGCCCCTAGTGAGGGTTCGAGGGCGAAGCCCCTGAAGGAAAAATTGCCTTGTAAATGTATATTGTAATTTCATTGTAAATCTAGACCGTTCATTATAAGGTCACAGATCTAACGGTAGAGATTATGTTAGGGTTTTTTTCCCTAGAAGGCAACCCTCTTTTATGAGGGAAATGTATTGCGGCTATGATTGATGGCGAATATTGTATTTTGAGAGAGGAGACTGTGAGAGAAAGAAGAGGAAGTTACATTGGGTTTTGTTGTAGTTTGTATCCCTTCATTTGTTGGATAATAATAAAGGAAGGACCTGACAATTTCTCTGGTGGACGTAGCCCACACTGGGTGAACCATGTAAATTTGTGTCTCTCTTGTATTGTGTATCTTCTGTGTTTTGTTTCTGCATTTGTTTTATTTTATTGCTCCACAGTCTTGTTTTTCTAACAACTGGTATCAGAGCGAAAGGTAACTCGCAGGAAAAGAGGGTTCCTGGTTCAAGTGGGAGCAATGTCAGAAGATGGAAAGTTTAGGGTCGAGAAATTTAACGGCCAAAAGTACCAGTTATGGAAGATGCAGATGGAAGATTATTTATATCAGAAGGATCTATTCCTACCATTGGGTGGAGTAGAAAAGAAGCCGACGGCCATGAAGGACAAAGAATGGGAGATTCTTGACAGAAAGGCTCTAGGAACGATACGGCTGAGCTTGGCAGCATTGGTGGCTTTCAATATTTCCAAAGAAAAGACAATGAAAGGTTTGATGGATGCATTGACAAAATTGTATGAAAAACCCTCGACGTCCAATAAGGTATTTCTAATGAAGAGATTATTTAATATGAAGATGTCATAAGGTGGGTCTGTTGCAGATCATTTAAATGAATTTAATACAGTTACTAATCAACTAAGTTCTGTAAAAGTGGACTTTGATGATGAGGTCAGGGCTCTTCTAATATTGTGCTCATTGCCAGAAAGTTGGAACAGCTTGGTCATGGTTGTAAGTAACTCTGTCTTTGGTTCAAATACTTTAAAATTTGATGATGTTGTTGGTGTTATCCTTAGTGAGGAAATGCGACGGAAAAGCACAGGTGAGACATC
>ML777150.1:391290-403176 GCA_009831015.1 Picea engelmannii
GGTTTATTTCCCTACATCCTAGATTTATTATGTCTAGTTTATGGCTTGAATTCAAGAAATAATGGAAATATGAAAATTAGAGAACAAGCATAAATACACACCATCCACACAAATGAACACAAGATTTGACTTGGGAAACCTAATGTGGGAGAAAACCCAACTAGAAGGTGAGGCCTATGCTTTGATCTCTTTTCTTTAGTTATAAAATGCACATACAAAGGTATGAGAATGCACTATAGAGTTACCTTTTGGCACTGTGGACTGAACGGTTGCTACAAAATCCTCCTCCTCCTCTGTTTTTCTCACAAAATACCACTCTTAGATGTTTTTCTTAGCTATGGAACAAGATACAATGCAAAAGAATGGAACCCCTTCTCCTTCTAGAAGCTCGATATTTAACATATCCCAATAGCCATCTAGGGGTAGGGTTTTGACTTTCTCAACTATAACACCCTGATTTTTATCCCTATGAAAAAGAATGTATTATGTAAATGTGACTTAGGTTGGTGAGCTGGTAAAGTTGAAAAGGGATCGGAGTGCCTAGAAATGTAATATATATATATATATATATATATATATATATATATATATATATATATATATAATACATTGTTGGCTACAAGACGGACAAAGGCAAGAGATAGGGGGCTTAAGGGGATAAGTCTTTTTATTATATTTTATTTACCCATATTGGTTTTAATTAAGAAAAGTGGTTACATGAGATTCTTGGGAGGAAGGCCATGTGGTTATGGATTTCATGTAATTATATAAACCCTTCCTGTGGGATGTTTTGGGGGTTATTCTTGGTTCTTCTCCATTTTTACTCTTACACTCTTTCCTTGGGATTCTTCCTCATACACTCTTGCTAATTCATGTGCTCTTGGTTGGAGCATTGGAAACGAATGGTAGATGGAGGAGAGCCATTGTGAGATGGTTGTAAGGAATTAATAATTATTCCAGGTTGGAATGGATGCCTATGGGCATGCGATTGATGGTAGTTTTGAAAGAACTGTCGCAACTGAGAATCCTTGGAGTTTTCAGCATGGATATTTCTTGACCAGTAGTATTGAGGCCTTGGAGAGAAATGGAATAGCTCGAGGAACTGCATAGAAGAGAAAGGGGTTTGTTTCTTTGGGTTGTGCAGGCTGAAGGGGAAAGAGAGATGGAAATTAGGATTGTTGTATCGTTGGGAAAACTTGAGAGCTAATTATCCAATTGTTGTGTTCTTTAGATTTTTCCTGGGACCCATCCTTGTGGATTCATAGCCTTGGCTTAGGGGTGACCTGTTGTTGATAATTGGAACAACAATTTCTATTGTTGGGAGGAACTTCTTCAGTCTACATCCAGTTGGTGATGGTTTAATTAAATATAAGTTCTCTTTGTGTTTTCTGCATAATTTCTATTTTGTTGTATATATTTGTCTTTGAGATGTATTTATGTGTTCATTATTGCTAGTTATTTGTTGTGCATGGCACATTATTCATTTCTTGGATTACTGCATGTGTGGTTATTGCATTCTTTCATGTTGGATTTCAAATTAATTATCATCAAAATTCAAGATTAGTTTTGAAGTGTGTTTTTTAGGTAGCATGCCTAGTCTCTTGGTGGATGGGTACATTACATCAACCCTCAATTGTGATAAGGTTTTGGACCTTCTAGAATCTTCTTGAAATTCCACATGTGGCTAGCCCCATATGCAAGAGTAATCGGGGATGATGTGGCCTCCTCTCATATCATGGTAGTGAACATGGTAGGTCAACTTGTGAGGGGAATAACGTTTCCATATGAGCTTTGATTGAAGTGATGTTTTCACCATTGGAAAGGTATTTGGATCTCAATCAACATCAAGGGGTCTTAGCTAAAGCTGAAGAAAAAATTGACCCTAAAAAATGTCATTTGATGCCTCAAAATGGCTCCAAAAGGTTTCAAGCCTCAATTTTTCGAACTAGGACCCTTCCGTTAAAATGAGCCTACAAGTTTATTGCTCCAATTTTTTCCACTTTGAAAGCATTTATAGCTGAAAATAATATAATGATCCAATCCACATCAAGTTATTTGAGTTCCAAGTGGCAATATGGGGACATGCAAATATAACCTTGGTTTTAGTGGAATTGGACATCGATTCTACTTTATGCGAATTGCAAGGAGGGAGAAACCTATTGTATTACCCTATAATAGAAGGCCTTTATGTTGTTGTAAATTGAGGTTGATAAATTAGGATATTGGTTCCAATATGTAAATCCCAACAAAAATATTTCCTAGCTAGTCTGCATTAGAGCCCATAAAAGAGCTGAGATATCCTAAGGGACTGTATTGTATAGAAGTGGATCCACATCTATGGGTTGTGCAGTGTAATGTCCCCAGCCACCCAAGAAGGGTCCCTCTACTAAAAATCCTCCTTATTTATAGTTATGATACCAATCTATAACATCCCCATCCACCCAGGCTAGGCGGTACTACTCCAAAAATGATCTGACACCAAACATATTGTAACATCGCCCATCATACTTCTGAACAATGCTACTTTGAAAATACACAATGCGGATTCTAGACTAAACACTAGTATGTGTAGTATCACTTGAAGTAATGTGCTCAACCTCAATCTGAGTTGCACCACACTAAATCTCTCCTTTAATCGCAACTTTAAGCAGCGAAAGTAAATCAAACAACCGCACACTATTGTATTGATCACACAACATTATTGTATGTGCAACCATCCTAGCATCTCACACCAAAGATATTCTCCTTGTGTATGCATAATGCTTCCTAGTGCACATAAGAAATCCAGCCTCTGGTGCACACAGAGTATTCTCTACGTGAACGACCTGGCTCGTACCAAAATCATAAGGTTAGCTTATAGAAAAACTATCAACATTTGTCATACTCATGCACAACTACAAATACATGCTATAAGCATAGTACTCACATGTGCAAGTAGCATTAAACAACATAACAAAAATCACTTATATGCGACAACATACAAGAATTAACCCATGTCAAACATAAGATAAATAAGCACACAGTAAACAAGACAAGCATGTAAGAACACTTATCTTTTATGAAAGTCACCAACTACATGCAGAACTCAGACATTCCTCCCAACCATAGACTCTGTTGCTCATAATAGTTCAGCAACGAGTCACCCCTGAGCTGGGGCTTAACTCCACTAAGTAAAAAGGGTTCCTAGTGACAGGTTAAGTTCTGATACTCAGTAGAATTGCTCATTCCAAGTTTCTCGCTACTGAAACTAGCCTACATTCCCTCATTCCCCATGCACCTGTCACACCCAAGGAAGTGTGCCCCTTCTCTTCTCAATAGTCCTTCGGTTGTCCCACTTCCCTTCTAGGGTTACCATCAATAGGCCAGACAAGAAGCCTTCGATCCCTGCAACTAATTCCCAGTGCACCAGGGAACAATTCCCAACAAAACTCTGACCTATAGAGTATGCTTACAGGCCTGACAAACTGCCTCTTAAACAACAAATCTCTCACCCAAAGAGACTTCTCACAGGACCGGAAATCCTCCTCTTCGACAGAAAGACTTGGTTTACAAAATATAAAACACTTACAGGTTTTTCTCTACAGATAAGGTAATAATCAGATTTTCCATATAGTACAACCCCCTTTTTCTCACAATGAAATGAATCATGAATAACCCCAAAATGAGTTCTCTCCTCCCCGAAATACACTAAGTCTCAACAATATATATTGCATACCTTTAAATAGACACTTGTCACCTTCAGAAGTAGTTATAGCCACTTGGTGACATGTTCCCATCCCTTGGGAAATTAGGATAAATAAATATCCAACATTATACTTTTCCATAAATATTATAAAATATTCCCTAAGACTAAAGTCTTACCCCCCTTTTCCCTTTTTCTGGTGGATTCAACTCCCCATCTCTTTTTATTTGAGTCTATATGAGCACAACAATGTAATAATATTAAAAATTGTGATTACACTTACATGGATAGGTGCACTTGCCTATTTGCGTCCCGGATCACCATCCTCATAATTCCATAGTCTCTCCAGCCTCAATACCATATATATATATATATATATATATATATATATATATATATATATATAACTCAGCTCTGTGCAGACTCCCAGGTCATTCACGCGCACTTACCCAAGTGGGTGCAACACTGTGAAATGTGTGCACTTACCCAGGTGCACGTAACACTATGAAATGTGTGCACCCTATATTTGATAACAATCCTCTACGCACTACTCAGGTGTGTGCAACACCAAAACTTAGTTCCAATGGCTCACCAGCCTATATGTAAATTTACACTTATAATTGATACCAACAACTCACCAGTCTATATGTACAATTACAAAGGGTTCAGATCAGGGACATTGCATTCCCCTCCCTCTTATTTATGCATTGTCCTCAATGCATCATATACGCATGTACATACAAAATTTTATAAAAAATCAAAAATATGTGGACACTCTACCCGCATAGCATCCTCTCTCTCCATGGTTGCATTGTCACGACTATACCAGGTCAATTGGACCTTTACTAGCTCCATGGATCGATTCTGAAGCTACTTGATTTTTTTATCCAATATGAAAACCAGTCACACTTGAAAATCCCCTTCTAATTCCACCCGAATCACATTCCAATCAATAATATGATTAGCATCAAGTACATACTTTTTAAGCAAGGACACATGGAAAACATTATGAATACACAAGGATGCATGCAATGGAAGCATATATGCAACAAGATTGATCCTCTATAGGACTTCAAATGGACCATAATGGTGTGCTGCCAACTTAGAACACTTTCCCAACTTCAAAGAACTGCACTTGGATTTCACTTTCAAAAACATGTGATCACCCACTTTAAACTCTCTATGGGTTATGCCTTTATCTGTGCAATTTTTTTTCCTGTTATGGTAAACCTTTAAATTCTTCCTGATATTTACCATCTTCTCCTACATTTCTAGGAGTAGATCTAGCCCAACCACTATGTGGTATGCTGGGTTGTCTCGACTCACTGACGTGTTGCACTTTCTACCATAAAGTGAATCAAATGAGCTCATCTTTAAATATTATTGATACCCATTGTTGTAAGAAAACTCTACCAAGTGAAGGTATTCTTCCCATTTCAATGGCTTATCCATCACATACATCCTCAACATATCTTCAATCACCCGATTTACCCTCTTTGTTTTTCCATCTATCTGAGGGTGATAGGTTGTGTTGAAATTTAGATTTGTCCCAAATCCTTTGAATATCCCTTTCGAAAAGTTTGAGGTGAACTTGGAAAATCTATCAGACACAATTATCTTAGGTACACCATGCAGATTAGCAACTTATTGCATGTATATCTTAACAATGTTGGATGCCTTATGCATTGACTTCACTGGAATAAAATGGGAATATTTTGTATTTTTCCACCACCACCATAATATAATCATATTGCTTAGTAGTCCTAGGTAGCTTGGTAATAAAATCCATGGTCACAACTTCCCACATCCACTCAATAATGGGAAAAGGTTGTAGTAGACCAGCTATATGTATGTGCTTGACTTTGACCTTTTGACACTCAAGGAATCTAGCAATAAAATCAACAACCTCCTTTTTCATACAAGGCCAATAGTATTTTTTTTTACTGCAACAGTTGTATTTTGGTAGCCTGGATGTCCATCATAAGGAACCGTATGCATCTCTAAAAATATCACACTTTTTAGCTATTGATTATTTGACACATAGAATCTACGTCTATACATGATGATTTCATCCTCTCTTAGCTCATAACCTTCAAACTTCTTTGGCAAAATACCTTGTTGTAAAGTCACCTTTATGTCCATATAGTGCAGATATGATTTGGAAATTTCTAATTTTTTGTCGCACAAATCTTACTGGTACATGCTAATGGTTGTAGCATGCATCTCATGTACCCTCCTGATGAGTGTGTTAGCTACCTTGTTCTCCTTTCCTCTGATATGATTTATGTAAAATCCATACTCACTAAGGAACTCTAACCACCTTCTTTTCCTAGCATTTAAACATGGTTGTCCAAACAGATACCCTAGACCACTATGGTCTATCTTCAACTCAAATATTTTACCCATAAGATAGTGTCGCCACATCTTCAAAGCATGCACTATGGATTCCAATTCCAAGTCATGAGTAGTATAGAGAATTTCATGCTCTTTCAACTTTCTTGATTCGTAGCACACCACATGTCCATTTTGACTCAGGACTCTGTTGAGTCCTTCCTTGCATGCATCCGTGCACACAATGAAATCTACATCAGGATCAACAATTCTCAAAATTGGCACACTTGTCAACAAATTATTCAAGTGTTGAAAAATCCTTGCATAACCCGGAGTCCATTCAAATCATGCACCTTTATTTTGAAAATATGTAATTGGATGCGTAATATGTGAGAATCCTTCAATAAAAATTCTACAATACCCTACCAGTCCCATAAAGGACCTTACCTCTGTGACATTTATTGGTGTTGACCATTCATCAATGGATTTTATCTTTTCCATATCCACAACTATTCCTTCCTTGGAAATAATCTGAACCAAATAATGAATCTGTCATTGACAAAATGAGCACTTGCTCAACTTTGCATAAAGTTGATGCTCCCTTAATACCTATAGTACCATGCTCAAGTGTTTCTCATGATCCTCCTTATACTTTGAGTAAATAATTATTCCATTCATAAATACAATGACAAACGTATCTAAATACTCTCTAAAAATTGCATTCATCAAACACATGAAGACAATTGGTGCATTTGACAACCCAAATGGCACCACTGTAAACTCGTAATGACCATACCTTGTTCTAAAGTTCATCTTGTTGATGTCTTCTTCCTTATTCTCACTTGGTGATATCCATATTTGAGATCAATCTTTGAAAATATATGTTTTCCCCATAGTTGATCAAATAGGTCATATATCCTAGGAAAAGGATATTTGTTATTTATTGTTACCTTGTTCAACTTCCTAAAGTTGATACAAAGTCTCATCATAGCATCCTTCTTCTTTACGAACAATATTGGGGCACCCCAAGGAGACACACTTGGGTGTAAATACCCATTCTTCAAAAGCTCTTCAAATTTCATCTACAATTCCTTCAATTCTAGCATACTCATCCTATAAGGAGTCTTGGATACATGTGTTGATCCCGACATCAAATTTATAGAGAAATCAATATCTCTTTTTGGAGGCAATCCCGATATCTCTTTAAATACATCCTTAAAATCTTTTAGTACTGTGCAATCTTCAACACTTGGAACTTTATCCTTAAGTTCCTCTTCCATGTCCACTACAAATACTTGACATCCTTTCATGTAGATTTTCTTCAATTGCAAGCCTAAAACTTCTATGATAGTTACAAACCTTGGAATTCCTTGAACTATTATTAAGTTCCCTTCCTCATCCAAGAAAGTAAATTCCTTATTGTCCAATCCAGGATAGCATGGTGTTCTTCCAACCAATCCATACCAATGAGGAAATCATACGAACCCAAAGGTATAATATTCAAATCATCCTTTGTCTGTAGTCCATTCATCTCCATTGGACATGCCTTGACCATCTCATCAATTTTCCTTTTAGATCTTGTAGCCAATTGCACCAACCAAGGTTTTCCCATCTTTCCTCTCAACAAATGGAATCTTTCTGCCATCTTAGGATGTAGATAACTATGAATTGGTCCTGAGTCAATTAAAATAATAATGGGTTGGTCATTAATCCTACCTTCCACTTCAATCATGTGAGACTGAAACTCAGCTTGCTTGTTATCCAGAGATGCTTAAATACTTGGTACATTTATACCCATGTCCTCAATTGTCTCAACTTGTTGTACACTTTATGTAGTCCTTGCTTTATCACTTATTTGAGGGAAATATCTACACATATGATCCCCGCCACAACTCCAACATTGAATCAATTGTTGCCTTGTATTTTTCTCCATTATCTCCATCATTCTGGACTCCTTGGGGTTTGGTTGTCCTTGCGTAGTATTTCTGGAAAACGATGGCTTAGCCCCCTTCTTCCTCTATTTCACCTTACTTTTCATCTTGTCTTCCCAAGTCTTTTGGAAATTCAGTATGTTGGAAAATATATAACAGACAGCGCATGCTTGTATACTTATCATTAATGGAAAGTACAATAGTGAAGATGGCATGAGTACAGAAAGTATGTAATAGATGGGCATTATGAGAAGATGTTGCAGAGAAGATTCGAATAAGCTCAAAAGAGATAGTGCAGAGGATTGTTGGCAGATCATCAATGGCAATACCAGAGTAAGCGGATCAAAGTAAGCTCGGGAGGAGAAGCATTTCTGATCGTTGGATCCCATTCAAAATTCTCGAAAGAAGGAGGAACGTCAGATCTGTTAGTAGACAAGAAGAATGCGTAGAAGAGAACAGATCTCAGGCGTCAGATCTAAGCGCCAGACTCAACCATCGTTGGATCATGAAGAACCTGCACGTTCATTAAAGTGAAAGGAGAAACAGGCTCACAAAATCCCGAAAGAAGGAGGACCATCCATCTTCAGGCAGGACACATGGCGAAAGATCATCATGTTGCTGACTAGAAAGTCAAAGGAACGGGATTCCCTAACCTCTTGAATTCATGATATGCGAAATCGCAAAACTATCTTAGCCGTCAGTTTGAGGTTTGTTCTAGACCGTTGATCTGAGCTCCATCTTGGAGCTTCGCCTATCGCGACTTGGAGAGGTAAGATACATAACCATTGAAATCACGATATGTGAAATCACGATTTAATCGCAGCCGCCAGATCAAGGTGTGGTTTGGACCGTCGATCCACCTCCATTTCAAAATTTTGCGAATCGCGACTTGGAGAGGCAAGAAACATAACCTTCGAAAGCACGATATGTGAAATCATGATTTAATTGCAGCCGTCAAATCAAGGTGTGATCTGGACCATTGATCCAACTCCATTTCGGAGTCTTGCGAATCGCGACTTGGAGAGGCAAGAAACATAAACGCTGAAATCGTGATATGATCTGAGCCATTGAATTAAGATCATATCTAGACCGTCGAATCATAGGACAAGTCACTGACTTGGAGTCAACGGAGCATAGTGTGGAAACTCACAAGATGCGAGATCATGATAATATCTCGACCATTGGATCTATGGAGATTTCAACCATTTATCAGACTCGATGAAGTTTATAAACTTGCGAAATATGAAGCGCCTTTTGGGCACAGCCTATGGTCACCACCGGTGGTCACAAGAAGGGAAGGAGTTAGTTCAGATAAGCTCCATTTCGGAGTTTCGGGGATCACGACTTGGGGAATCGAGATGCCTCATCTCCAGATTCACGAAATGAGAATTCACGAAAAGCACTTTATGCATAAGTGCTTGGTCATGGCCATGGTCATATAGAGGAAGGAGCTAGTGCAGAAAAGATCGGTATCGAAGTTTCGCAGATCGCGACATGAAATGTCGAAACTTGATTTAAAGGAAAGATTAATAAATTTCATCCAATGGTACAGATAAACTTGAATATGATCAGAGGGCTATTGTTCTCTCTCACAGTTAATTCATTAGTTACGAATCAGTTAGAAAAACTGATTCATGATTCCTGATCGGTTGGTGTTTCAGTTGCTTAAAAGGTTTTCTTTTGTCAAAGAAGATGCGAAGTGTAACTGTTGTGGGTGTTGTGCATAAAGGAAAAAGAGACAGACTGTGCATTGTTGGTGGTTCTAGACGAAAAATGAATTAAACTGTAAGAAAGGGAAAATCACAGGATGCGCAGTGTGAGACTGAAAATATGCACAGTATGCGATTGAAAAATGTGCGTAGTGTGATATAAAACTCAAAGAAGAGTAACATATGGAGAAAAGACTTGAAACAGAGAAGAATGACAGAATAAGTTGAAGCAGAACAGACAAAGGAAGAGAAGAATTGCAGAACAATTAGAAGAAGACCAAATTTATAGAACAGAGAAGAAGTGGTAAGAATCGATTTATCTCTGTAGTTTGTTGTCTATTTATTCATTTATATTCCAGGTTGGTTGGGAGGTGCTAGGGAGGACTGTTGTCCTTAGAAGTTCAAATGGGAGCTTGAACACAGGGAGTTGTAGCTTCCATCTGGTTGCAGCTAGAGAAACCAGGGTGGCAGGGTGGTGCAAGGGAGAACAAGTGTTCTCTGTTATACAGGTTGGAGCCTGTGTAACTGGAAGTTGGTGCTTCCATCCAGTTAGTGCTGGAACATTAAGGGAGTTGGTGCTTCCTTCTAGTGGGTGCTAGAGAAACCATAGAGTTGGTTCTCTCAAACAAGTTGCAGCTTGTAAAACAGAGGTAGCAGCCTCACATTGAGTTGGTGCTCAATTAAAGATGATGTACAGAACTTAAAAGACTGCCTATCATTTCGAAGAAGAAGAGGTTTTCTCCCTTTATGGGTTTCCTCATGAAGATATGTCTCTGTGTATACCTTATGTGTGATTGATTCTCATTACTTTTATTGTTCATATGATGTATAATGTTGATGATCACTTGAAGAAAGATTAAGAATGTATTAATTGTTAAAATTGTTTAAGCACAGTAACAATTGATTCACCCCCCCCCTCTCAGTTGTCTTAGTAATTTCAACACAGTCTTCCCCTTTTCTTCTCATAAACACATTTAGCACGCCTTATGGTTTCCTCCAGTGTCTTAGTGTCATCATACTATATGTTGTCACTGATAAATAGTGATATCCCACTCAAGTACCTATGAATTTTAACTTGCTCATCCTTGATGAATGTGACATATTTCAAGAGCTCTAAGAATATTCTTTCATACTCATCTATCATCATGCTCCCAAGATTACTTTCAAAGAACTCCTTCATTTTCTTATCATAGTATTGCGTGGTTAAGTATTTCTTTTGGAAATACCTCTTGAACTCCCTCCAAGTAACCTTCTTCTCATAAATGTGTTGCACTTGAATAAATTGATCCCACCACATTGATTCTTTTCCTTTTAATTTATAGATGGAAATTCTCCCTTCTACTTATGCAGAATAATTATGCACCAAGAAGTACTTGCTCATACCCAGCATCCAGGTCTCTGCATCTTTATCCTTCTAGTTCTCACCATCAAAGGTAGGAGGCTTGATCTTATTCATTTCTCCATATATCTCGTCCACCCCAGTCCTTTTCTTATGTTTTTTGATAGGATATGGACTTGAGCTACTATGTGATTTCCTAAAAGAACGCTTTGGTGAGTGGTGATGATGCCTATCAACTGTAACAACCAAAAATTCTAAACAGTATTTATTTCCATAAACAATTTATTGAATAACTGAAAACATTAACTTCATAGCATACTATTGATTTTCGTTACAGCAACATCAGTAATTTAGATTTATCCAGATTAACGGTTCATAGCAGAATGAAATAAATGCATAATTTAACAGGTTACCTGGTTCTGATGCTAATTCCCGTTGCCAGATGCCTTGCCGTTGCTCTCTTACTACCTGCTCCACAGTCCCGTCCTACTGCAACACAGAAAAATTGCCCAAAACTAATGTCCACCCTGCCAACTAGGAAAACGACCTAGCTCCAGGATATCTACGGATATCCTGGCCCCCGTTCCCAAAACCTCTAGCAACGCAGTGGCTCAACTGATAAAAATCATAGTTCAGAACACTTTGTTCCTTGCTCACAGCAAGCCAACAGTCCACAAAATATCACAGGCTCACAGCCAATACGCAGAATCTCTGCTCACGGCGAAACACAGCCGTCCACAGCAACCATTCTGTCCCCTCCCGTCGAATGGTGCTCTCATCCCCCTCTTTCCACCCTTATTCCTCCCGACCGCCTCATGCATTTACTCTCCCAACCCCCTCCATACTCCTTCCATAAATGTTTTATCTTCTCGGGATTTCTGGCTTCTTGCCCTG